>DWHK01000959.1:0-12174 GCA_018247855.1 Graphium androcles
GCTGAAGACTACGCAATAGTATTTTTAACCGACTTCAAAAAAGGAGGAGGTTATATGTTCGACGAGTATGTTTTTTTATGTCTGTTCAATGATTTCTCCGTTATTTGTGAAACAATTTTTAAAATTCTTTTTTTGTTGGAAAGGAGATATATCCTAAGGTTGGTCCCATAATTTTCATAAAAATTGGTTAAGTGGTTTGTTTTTTAAATGAAAATAACAGAAAATGAATGTCACGAAAGTACACTTTTAAGGCATTTGTAGTTGGTTTTTTGTAATTTTGTGTCAAAATAATTATTAAGCCATAGATAAATACAGAATTGTATTCATTGATTAAATATTTATGTTCATCGTAGTTACATTGCATAGGTACTTTAATGTATAATACAAATGTACTAGTTATATTTTATGTATATTTCGGTATAAACCGGAAACATACATTTAATTCAATATTAATAAAACGTATTACTTTGAATTCTTCTTCAGGGAATATATATTCTAGCAACTTATCAATTTTGTACCTTATAATTTACGACTTTACAACATCTAAAAGATCTAGTAAATCTTCAATTATAAGAGATGAAAGCTAACAAGAACCCAAAAATTTGCAATTGAAGACAATGTCTTTTAGTAATACTTATTCGATTAAAATTTAAGACAATTGTTAAATTTTCCGTTATTAAGACAACAAACACAAAACGTTTTAAGTTTACATAAATTGTCAATTAATCAAGTGACAGCGGGAAATCAATGGCAAAATCGCAGTTAGGGCAACTTTGACGCTGATTCGATACCGTCCATTTCAATTAGTCATGGTAATTTGTAGCTAAATCTTCGAGGATTTTCCTCTAAAACTGTTTTGTACTATTTTCAGTAAAATTTTTTACGCGCTTTTTTTAAATAAATGTTGGTAACCGAGCAGATGGTTACCTAATGTTAGGTGATAAAAGTCACCCATGGACTGATTATTTGAATAGATGTAGGTGCGTTTCTTTGGAAAGGGACATTGGATAAAAGGGGTAGAAACATGTTGTTAGGAAGCGAAAGGATAAGTAAAGAAGAGGGTAGGGTGACCATTTAGCAATACCGCAATGGAAGCGTACTTTATTTTACCTTGTAGTCTATCTTAACCAGCAACTGACTCCCTTTACGTATGTATATATTTCTTATAGGATTATAAGTATGCACATATAATCGTATAGGAAAATACGCGTTTATGTATATTTCTATCAATAGTAAAACGGTGTGAATAATCGCGTAACTAATTAAGAGTACATATTACTATTATTTTGTATTTTATTTTTTGTTCTTTATTTTATTTATTTTTTTAATATCTTTATTTGCCATTGAACAAGTAGTTTACAAGCTGGATATATTGTTTAATGTCCAAGTTCAGCCATTTTAAATGGCATGCAAATTTTACATACATTTAGTCAATTTATAACGTATTTGATCATAATACATAGTTAATTCTTAATTATTATATGTCGAGAATAACTTTTATTATATTTCCTTATGATCTAGAAATTCCTTTATGGAATAGAAAGAGTGTTTTAGAAGCCACTTACGTAAATCTGTTTAAACTTAATAAACGGTTGTTGTATGATTGCATTAGGCAATTTATTATAAACTGTTTTTCCCATCCAATAACAGTTCTTTTTGAACCCCACGGTTTTTGGCACAATGAGCACAGTATCTTAACTAAAACTAAACTAGCAACCTTCAATTAATCAATGAAGGAATCGAATGTAAATTCAAAGCTATTTTCTTTTTAAATAGGCTTTCAAAAGCACAAGAGCAAGTACAGCATCCCCTGATAAACGGTTTCTTGTTTTAATGGTAATGTTACGCGATTATAAACAAACGGACATTTTCCGCAGATGTTGGCTTAATAGGCTTAATTTTATGGTTAACAGTTTTTGTATCAGGTATACACATCCACTTGAGCTATAGCCACATTTCAAATTTCATTTAAATTGGAGCACTGGCTCGAGAGTTATCGCGTTACATACATACATACATATAATGCGTTTTCGCCCCAACTGTAATTGTAAACCTAACTCGCAAAATTAATTATTTTTCTTAATTAATTTTACTTAATTGACTGGAGTATTAGTTTTCCAAACCTCAAAGACGTCATCTTGACTAATTGGTTAATACGTTGGTGACGATTTAAAACGAAACTTTCCTGTTTAAAAGACGTTATAACCGCGCGATGTTCTCACCTAACGTTAGTAAATAAACATCCATTGACAAGTTATTGTGTATATGCGAACATTGAAGAATTTGACATATTACATAGCGATATATAAATATAAGAACAAAACAAACGGCGCGCACAAAAGATAATAAAAACCTCTATTTGGTTTTAGTGCTGGTTGTTGACGAGTGACGAAATCTCAAGTGAAGTATTTGCTACAATGTCGTTTACCAGCGAAGATAACCAGAAAGGAGTCATTTTGAATACAATATCTAGCGGTACATCCGATGAAGATTCTCAAAGTGATGTCACCTTAAATGAAACGGCAGCAGTACCGTCAAATTCCAACGACACTAATGAAGTAGGGCATCACAAATCACCTCGAAGTATCTTAGATTTGCCAAAAGTATGCCCCGATGGATATAAGCGCAAATCTTTTTTAATATGCGAGGGACAAAGTTAACTATTACCAAAGTATAACTTACAAATATATAAACTACTGTAGTTAATGACATGTAGTTGTGTAAGTATTGTAAAAAAAATATGTATGTATGTGTGTCCATGCGATTTAGTCTAAAAAATATATAGTTCGCCTTAATGTAGTCAATAATAAACCTAATGTGACCAGGATCAGATGTTTTATTACTCTCCGTTTCTTGAAAATAGGCATGAATAAAGTGTCGGGCACTTTATCGGGAAGAGATTTCGCAATGTATCCCGCACCCCCTCGGAATGTGGGTATAACGGGAATAAACGTAATATGCGATCCCGATGATGCATTAACGCCCGCGATTAACTTAAATTCTAACGCACCACGACAACATATCACTGCGCTTCCGGAGGCCAATCACCCGACCGAGCCCGTGCCTATCAACAACACAACTCATCCACTAAATTGCATTCACCCGCCATTACAAGTACAGCGCATCCGCCGGCGGGCGCGAGGCCCCCGATATTAAACTTACACGCGATTTCGCCATATGTCTGGACGACTTTAGACCGCTTCGTGTAGTTTTGTTAATTAAATACGGGTGTTCGCCTGTTGATTTTTTTTTATAGAGAAAGGTTGGCAAGCGAGCATACGGTTCAACTGATGTTAAGTGATCCCGTCGCCCATGGACACACACAACATCCGAGAGATTTTTTTCCATTCCATTTGCGAGTGCGTTGCCAGCCTTGGAAATTGAATAAAACGGGTTATAGCGTAGAAAAGAAGGGGGTAGGAAAACCATCCGGCAACCCCTAGAGCCATGCATACTTTATTATATGCTGGCTCTGTAAAGGGTGGTGGTACCTCCCCGGGCGAGCGCAGCCGTAGAAGTGCAGCAAAAGCTGTATGAAGGATGTTATGCTCTAACAAAAACCGTTTATGCTCTACCCGCGTTGAAATTAAGTTTCGCTCACGATCCAATTCGTACTTACATCGCAATTGCAACCATTAAAACTCCTCCAGGTAGGTCCCCTTATCGATTGCGATGCAAGCCGAGGTTCGAACCTCCATCAGAGGAGCCCTTGATCGCATCGTACTCCCCTTGTTAGTCGTATTGTCCATCTTGTGTTAACAGGGGTCGCGGAGTAGCAGCGGAGTGGACGGCGTCAGCGTGTCGTCGTCGTGCACCAGCTACGTTGTTCCTCCCGAGTCCACGGGCCGTCTGGGCGCGGACCTCCTCCGACGGAGCTGCTTAAGCCGCTGGGCTAACAGCGTAAAATGTAGCCTTTATTTTAGCGCAACACCTTGACATTGTTCAATATTTAGTCATTTCACAAAAATATCGATTATGAAGTGTTTTATAAAATACTGGCAACCCGTCTCGACTTCGCTTGGGTGTGATTAAGATTAAAAACAAACCTCTTGAGGTGAAATAGGTTAGGTGAACTCTTCTAAAGAATTAAAAAAGAAACACATATCTTATATATTACTGTAATCGTCCCTTCTACTTGTACGCGTGGAGGACGCAGGGTTAATAACTCTCTAAAACATTAACCCCTAAGCTTATGTATAAAACCCCCTAACATCCGCCACAACTACTTGAAAATCCCCCTAAATAAAAAAGGTATTATTATTACACTAATAAACAACAATTATTAAAATAATGAATCTAACTTTAGCAGACGTCTATAATAGATAGTTTTTAATTTTTTTAAATATGTTAGTTCTAAAAATTATTCAGAAAATTGCACTTAGTATTTTAATTTCTTCATATGAAATTATTTTTTTTAATAATAATATATTAATTAAAATATTTCCAAAGATGTTTCTGATTTTAATTTTAGGCAACTTGTAAATAGAAAAAAATATATAATTGCATTTTATACTTTTTTCTAGTTAGTCAAGTTGCCTAATAATCTTTTCATATTCTTCTAGATTTGATTTGATTTGACTTTTAAAATCAAAAATTTGCATAATAAGTATACATTTATGTAAATAAAAACTCCTGAACATAACCCCAAAAATATTAAGCCCCTAAAAAAATCCCAACCCACTTATTTAGATCCTAAATTTGGGGGGAAAACTCCTAAGTTGGTTACCCTGGGAGGACGATGATGGAATGATCTTGCACTTGACTTGTATCTTTACGGCGCTTTTTTTTCTTTTTTTTATTGAATATCCGAATTGAATAAAAGTAATGTACAGATGATATCGATACAGGTGTATATGTGATAACAGTCTTGAATATGAAGTCATTTATTTTGTAAAAGGTTTAATACCAAAGTACAAGTAAGTGTCTTTCATAACGGCAGCGTTTTAACTGCCTTTAGACGTGATGACGTCTTATAAATCGATAAACGCAGGCTGCACGCACGAAAACTGACCCGAGCGTGGAATAAGCGATAGAGAGGCACGATCGGCCTAAGCGTTAGGCTTGTGTCGCATCTATCTCTCTTCCACTTTAAATTATCGTCCGTAAACCGACTTTACAGACAATCGATTGTTTTTTCAGATACAAATAGTTATTGCGACATAACAAAATTAGCCATATGTTGTCGCGGTACTTGCGTCATTTGTAAATAATAATGTGTTCTGCAAACCCGTATGAACACACATAAGTCACTGTTACTGACACTGACACAAAATTGGCTTAAAATAGTGCACGAACATTTAAGACAGACATTGACATAATGTTATAAGGTATTCAGAGAATACGTGAGATTCTTAGAGATAATTTGCAATTTAGGAGCAATTTAGGGTAATAGGTGAATATAATTTTAAATAATTTTGCTTCCTTTTTGTTGTATTACGGATATTGGAATAGATTGTACTTTATTTTGTTCTGTCATTAATTGTTCCCGCAGCGCACGCGATGTATATAATTTTATAGGTAATTTTATTGCACTTTGCATTAATTTTTTGCAGTTTTGGTTGTTAATATTTTTTTAATCAAGTATAATATATGTAGGCACACCACTCAGTTATAACGGCGAATTCTATTGGTGAAAGAATTTTTAATGCGGATGAGTGGTCTTGAGAATATAGAAGTATGGAACCATAATAAATGTTCCTTACGAAGGACATTTTTTCCTCAAGTTTTATCGATTTTTTTTGTGTTGAAGAATGTGAATAAAAAGATTGTTTACATTAATAAATTACGTTAGTCGCTTTGTTGTCCCTTTTCATCGTTGTCAATTCGTTCATATTAGAGACTTTTTAATCTGTATGAATATTTTTTGCCCATATTTCTAAACCCCCGATCAAAAGATGTGTCCTTTAAGTTTGATGTTTGTATTTGTGCAGCTGTTTATGGCATATCTATAATATTTATATATATATTAAAATTGTAAAAAGGTGGAAATCGTATTCGGAATTCCGAGCAGAAAACTATATGAGTGTGGCGGACTTAAAACATTTTACTAATGTACTTACTATGTCTCTGTGCATTTAACGCTGTGCGGTGACGTCAGGAACCATAGATTTTGTCTAAATCTCTGGTGGCTAGTTTCAGTAATTCAGCTGTACGATAGATGGCGATAGTAATAATAACTACAAAACTTGAGTCCTAGGGAGTTTGACTTACAAAGAAAAGTCTGGCGAAATTTTCAAAATAACACCTAAATTAAATAAATGCTTATAAAAGTATTATATATAAAATTACTTTATACAAATAATTATTTCTTAGGTTCGTTACTCCAGCCAAGATTAAATGAAATCAAAATGTCGATAGTATTTCTTGGCATTCTTATTGGCAAATAGGGTAAACAGACAGTCATTGGACAATTAAGCGAATAAAATAGTTTGAAGATTTTTTTCCTTCGACTATTTCAGTATCTCATAAACTGTAGAGATATTTGGAAACTAGATAAAATGAGCTATCATAATAATTAATTAAAAACCTTACTTCTTGTAAACAGTTGAAAAATATTATTATATTTAAAAAAATGAACAAAAAACACAGTTATTGGACAAAAATTATAATTATTGGACGGTCGGAAACAATTATTGGACAGTCAATTAATATAGTGAAATTATAGTTAAACACGTAATAAAACACTATAAGAACATTATGTGTAATATTATTAGAACAAAAATAGCTTTTTTAATTCAAAAAATATATAAACACCTCTGAAAACTAAGTCATATGTAAATTATTCATTACTAAACTCTAATCAGTCTCAAACGTTAGAGATCATAAATATTTAAAGAAATAAAATCTGAAAAATAAAGTTTATGAAAAACTTAAGAAGAGTAACAACTTAAAATTATTATTTGGAACTTATTGGTCACAAAATAAATTAATAAAATAGGAAAATTGCAAGAAAAATTACAAGTTCAGAACTTCTTGTTTTGGTACATATCGAATAGGATTTTTGCCTCTAAGTCTTCGTTGGTATTATTAGCTTCATCGCTAGAATGTTCTTCCGAGCTTATCTCATCCTCATCATCATTATTGTTCACTGTACTATAGCAAACATGGCACACAAAAAGATCTATTGTTATGTCTTCTGGTACATGTTCGTGGTGTTTGTGAGGAACACATTTTACGTGAAATATCGAAGAGCACATATCACAATACAAACGATTGCTGATTTTTGTTGGTTTTAAACATATTTTGCAGGTGTTTGTACTTTCCTTTATTTTCTTTTTTCCTGACTTTACATTATTGTTTTTTTCATTTTGTTTTTTATTTTGTTTTCTTTTCTTACTCTCTTTCTTTCTACTTTTATTTTCAATGCTGATTCTTTTTCTCTTTTGTTCATTAAACATAGCTCTGTGCTTGTCTGATGTTATTGCATATGGAAACCTCACTGTATTTCTTTTACCTTTTCTTTCTGGTGTTTTAGGCATTGTCAAAAATGGTGCAAATTGACTGTTAGATATAATTTTAAACGCAGGACTTTTTTCAACTAAACTCACATCATCAGATAAATTTTCTTTTTCTTGTTCTTGCAACACAGGAGTATTTGTAGCATTTTCCTTGACTGGTGTACTAACCATTGGTATACTTGGTTGAAAATCTTGTGAAAGTTGTTCTGTAGCCGAATTATTATTGCAAAGAATAAATTTTGGGTGCTCTGGATTATCAAATCTCATTTCCTGACATTCATAGTTCTCGGTAGCCATAGTTAGTTCTGAAGGAATATCTTGAAAGTCCTTGTTAGTATTAGCATTGGATTCTATGGGAGATAAGTTTAAATCAACTAGATCTGAAATTTGTATCAAATCGTCTTGTGGTATTCGCTCTTGGACCTCTGAAACAGTTTCAAGCGCTTGGTGAGTAGTATCCTGTGCTATAATTGAAGTTTCAGGTATTGGTGAACGACGTCTTTCTGAATTTGAAGATGATGATGTAAATGCATCGTAAATACTATGTAAAATTTGGAAATCTTCATTAGTACTGTCTAAGTTTTTGTAAGTTTCCAACTGCGCCAGTTTCGTTGATCCAACTATTTGGCTGAATTGAGAAAACGATAAAACACGTTCTTGATGTTGGGGGTTCTGAGTCTGATTATGTTTATTGCTGCCCAAACATTTCTCGTAATCAATCGCATCAGGATTAAAAGGCACCAATTTACAAGCTTTGAATCCGTTGATCAAAGTTTCAGGTTTTATAGATTTTTCAAGAGCTTCATCAAGGATACCAGCGAAATTAACTTTTGTTATTGACTCACCTGGATTATTCATAAGCCAGGTCCTTGCTGTATCTTTCCATGCCGCCTTAACCGGCCGAAAAACAGCTACATCAGCCGGCTGTAGAATGCGTGTTGCATTTGGGTACAACGCTATAAGCTCAATGCCCAATTCTTTACATAATTTACTTACACTGTAGGTGAGATGGGTTTTGTGTCCATCTAGAAAATATATGACTGGCAGTGCTACGCCTTTTTGTAGTAAATATGGGTAGAAAACATTTCCTATATATTCAAAAAACAGTTCTGAAGTCATCCACCCATTATCACTTCGTCTTACACCTCAGTCTTTTGGAATCCCATCAGAATTTTTTTGTGGAATTCGCTGGTAGTTGTAGACAACCATGGGTGGACAAGCTTCTCCAGAAGCTGAGAACGTAAACATGACCGTAATTGACTCTTTGGAATTATTAGTGTCTATGCTGTATACATTTTTAGTTCCTTTGACAGCTAGTACTTTCCCTGTTTTTGGGCACAACTGAAAATCACTTTCATCCCCATTGAATACTTGAGTAGGGTCATCCAACAATTGCAAAAGACCAATTTCTTCTAAATACTGGTGTATCTCAGCAAACCATTTCTGAATATCTTGTTCTGAGACATTTGCACTAGACTGAGTAACTCCTTCACTAGTCTGTTGGACAATGTTAGGGTGTCTTTTTACAAATGACACCCATCCCCAGGATAATTATCCTTAAAAGGATTTAGCCGTGGATTTTCCTCAAGAAATTTGGATACACTATGTTTCAAATTTTCAATTTTTAAAGGAAAACCCTTCTTCATTAACCTTATAATCCAAAGTTCTAAGATAGACTCTTCATCATTTGTTAAAACTGGTTGCGGTCCGAAGGAAGTCCTATGATCAGGATTTTTTAATTTAAAATGCAGTGTGGACTTTGGGATGTCATATTTTCGGGCAATTTCTCTTATCTTTGAGTTTTCCGTTTCCTGTAATTCCCCGAGTGCTAAAAGCATATTATTAGAGTCATAATTTTCTTTTTTCCCTTAGGCATTTTTGAGACTTCAACCTGCAAGCAAACAATTATTGGACACTATAAGTGACAATTATTGGACAGTGTCCAATAACTGACAGAATAGTCTGTGTGTGAATACTTGAAATTGAAAGTACGTCATTAGGAATTTAAATGTTTAAAATGAACGCAAAAATCATCATAGAAACTCAAAGCTCTGAAAAAAAATAGTTATTGGACACTGTCCAATAATAGATTTTTTCAAATTGTACCATACAATTACTGGACAGGTGAAAATAACCTCAAAATATAACATTTATGAGATAAAAGTCCATTTATCATGTGAATTGTATGATATCTTACCAATCTCCGAGATGCCAAAACAATATCAATCACCACTATGCCAAAATCGAAACAAAACTCTAGACTCAACCTTATAAAAATAATTATTTTTCAAGACAATTATCCGTTTCTGTGACAGCCGCCGGGAAATATTTTTTTTGACAGTTTACTACTGCCATCTGTTACAAAATATATGAACTATAACAATGTTAGGAACTTATAGATTTAAGTAATAGATATAGATGTCGCTTTTTATTTGTTGTTATCTTATTTTTAGCAAATCAAAAGGGACTGTCCAATAACTATTCAGTGTCCAATGACTGTCTGTTTACCCTATTGCGCCACATCTCTGTATCCATTTCACGTACACCTTGATTATTACTGTTAGATTTTATTTAACATTATAAGAAGCACAGTAATTTAAAAATAAGCCACATATTTTTTGTGGGTTTTAACATTATAAAAACACAATCCTTTATTACGTCCGAATTATGTTTGTTATATTCATAACTGCATTGTATTTCCAGTAACTTAAAGAATCGCAGAACAGACTTCTATAGACGGTAGCGACAATAAACGGCTGATAGTGAGTAGCTCACCAGTGAAAAAAAATAATGCATTGGAATAATAGATGGCGATCGTGGCGCATTGGCACGATGACGGTTAGAAAATTATTTCAGTACATCATACCTATGAAGAGTCATAAGTGTTCTTATTTTACGTCAGTTCAATAAACGGCTGTTGACAAGTAATCGTGCGAATAAAAGTTGCGAAAAAAGGGCTTAAAAATTGTAAGTATTGTTTGTTATATATATTAAAATAAAGGTGGAGACCTAAGATAAAATAAGCTCTCTTTTTGGTGTTGGCAGATGACGAGTAACGAGACCTCAAGTGAAATGAACTCCAACGAAGATCAGCAAAAAGACGTCCCCCCTAGTGAAACGGACGCATCAGTGACAAATTCCAATGAAACAGAGCATCATAGATCTCGTCGAAACATCTTTACCGCTCCACCAGTATGTCCTGAGGGATATGTGTGCACTAGTTTTGGATGTGTGAAAATAGAATCAGATGAAAACACCGAGTAAATAACTACAGGTTGTTTTATATATTTTTTTCTTTTAATAAAAATATTTTATACTACTAGCTTTTTTCATTACCCATTCCGTTGTAAGTTTTAGTGACTACAAATGAATTTTATTAAAAAAAAGTCGCTATTTTCCTTTGTTTATCTCTTTCTTAACAACGCAATGGATTTTTGTACGGTTTTCACATATAGAAAGACAATAAAACGAGGAAGGTTTTTGCAAAAATATAAATCAAAACTTAAATTATAAAGAGGAAAGATTTTTTGTGTATTTGTTTGCAATAATTTAACTCAAAATCTACTTAACTAATTTCAAGAATACTTTTACTTGTAGAAAGCTACATTATCTGTGAGTAACAAAGACTTTTTCACCTCTTTCTTTCTTTCCTTCCGAATCTTTTGTCATGAAAATAGAACTTGAAGGGATTGAAACCAGGGATTAATATTTGTATACAAAGTCTATCCTTACTCACTGTTACGTATTTAGAGTCGCTGGGTAGAGTTTGATTATCATAAAATATGGTAAATGAAAACTTTGTCTTAAAAAAATTAATAATATTTTGTGATTAGCATGTTTCGTATGAAAAAATATATATGTACATTACGTGGTGTGCCCACAAAAGACCATTACAGGAATATTAAAATTTTTATAATAATTCTTATTAGATTCGAATAGTGAAAGATATAATATCCTAATCTAAAGAAAAAATATTTTATATGAGCATATATTTTATTTATTTGTGTTATTACATTTATCAATTCGAAATGATTGATATGTATTCGACTTCTCCAGCTAATAACCAAACATTGAGCTGCATGAAGAGAGAAGACACAAGGCAAAAAATCGCAAAGAAGAAGAAGATGACATGGTTGCCCAGTACTCTTTCCTTTCCCACATATATATGTTCAGAGAATTTTAAAAATCATTTTTAATAAAAAAATATATTACAAAACTCAGTATGCATCAAATCAACCTGCCACATTGAATCATATGGATCATCTCATTCTATCATTAACGAATATACAACAATTCGATTAAAAATCAAGTTAAAGTTAGCAATGACTATTCCTCTGAACGCCAGAAACTTACCAAACTTCTTGAAAGGAACACAATCTCTTAGTAATTACAATTTATTTGGGTCATTTTTATTGCTTAAAATATCAGATATACCTAACACATATGTCGCATCTGTGCTACGACTCACCTTTGACTCTCCAACTCACTTCCCGCACCCCTCGCCTCGGCTGTTCGTGACAAAGAATTCGTTCGCGATGAATCGCGCGGATTCATATAACTCATTGTAACCAATCAACAAAATTCCAAAACAAACTGATACACTTACGCACAGCAAGCCGCCATTGCTAAGATCGCAACTCATATCTACACTACTATTATAAAGAGGAAAGATTTGTATTTTTGTGTGTGTGTATGTTTGTAATGAATAAACTCAAAA
>DWHK01000960.1:0-12173 GCA_018247855.1 Graphium androcles
CGAAAACAAAATTTATTTAGTTTCTTCTCTTCTATTCTATTTTTCAATAATTTTATATTATACAGTAATACAGTCAGCACAAAAACACTTGGTTGGCAAGCGAGCAGACGGTTCATTTGATGTTAAGTGATCCCGTTGGCCATGGATACACAACATAAGAAGAGTTGCGTGTGCGTTGCCAGTCTAGGGAATTGAATAAAACAGGTTAGAGGGTAGGATCGGTTAGGATTATATTAAGAATTTGGTGGAGAAAGAAGCGTGAAAAGAAGAGGGTAGAAATGGCCATTCGACAACCGTACGAAATATGTTACTAAATGAAATTCCATAAGGTCAAGAATATTGACAATCATTTAAAAAATGCCTTGAAATAGGAATAGCATTTTGTTTTAACATTTCCAAAACGGAATGGCTTTGTACGCGAAAGCATTTAGAATAAAAATATTCACGAGCGTTGGCCAAATATTGATAAAATCGATAGTGACCAAAATGTGGCAAACAGTGGGGTCGATAGAAGCTTTTGATTTATCAATAGAAATCGACGATATAGCACATAATGTTGGTGCATAATTTACAAATATATTTGTGAATTTTATTCATCGCGCTGAATGGAATAGTAAGTGTGTGAACTATTTTTTACTTTTAAAGAAAGTAATATATAATTCAATACATAAAATATTTTAGATTTCTTTGATTCAATATAATTTGATTTTATGACGAAAAACTGTAACACAATTTTTAAAAATTATTTCTTTGTACTATTTTAATACTGCCATGATATTTATTAAATTGAGAGTAATATAATATAAGTGGACAATAAACAAAACCAAAGATAAAATAATAATTAGGATATTTAATTTTTATTTTATGTGTTAATTATTTAAGCGGGAAATTATATAGTTTATTCGATATACTTAAGAAAAAGAAGAAAATACAATTTTAAAATTTGATTAAAATATTTATGTTTATTTAATATAGTATAATAAGAAAGTAGTATAGTCTTATAAGAATATAGCCATATGAAATAATCTGCCGTCTCTTAATAAAGTATTACGAAAAGAGTTTGCAAATAATAATGTGTGAACGTGACCTTGAGTCTGACAAGTGTCTTTATTATGTACGTTATTAAAAGTTTAAGAATTAGTCACGGATTAGTACAAAAAATATGAACGAGCACACAAAAACCGTCGAAACAAAGAGTTCCGAATGTTTCTCAGCGAGGCGCATTGTTACTGAAGTCGTATTGCGAAACATTCAAAAATTGCTTATGTGAGTTATGAATGAAACTAACGTTTAAACTTGCCAGCGACGGTGAACGAACTTCTGCACGTGAGAACGTTAACAATCGCAAAAGTGTCGAGCACTTTACATGCACTTTGGAAATCTACAAAAAACTTTTCTGGACAATCTTAACTTTGGAGTCACGGAATATTTTTAATTAGTGCGACTTTGCAAGTTTTTGAACTTCTTCAACTTTATAATTGGGTCTGTTGATTACTGAATTTTCGTACCTGCTGGACATCCGCAGTCGCCGTAATCCCTGATGCTGCGCCGTGATCGCCAGTAGCCCGGCCGGGACAGCACTTCCCTGCGAAGCCTCTCCACTAGCGGCTGCTGTGGCTCCAGGACTGCACTCCTCAAAGCTAGGTGCTGTTCCTCCAACAGCGACAGTCTGTCCTGTAGGCTCTGCTGCCTGTACAAGCTGTAGCCACTCGATATCAGGCTCATGGCACACGCACACCACAACACCGCACAGTAAGCCCACGGGTCGCCAGGGCATCGCTCGTCGCATTTCTCCAGTTTTTTCTTCGGCTCCTTCTTCTCTTTCTCTACTTTCTTCTCTATCGCGGTCTTTACGAGTGGGGGCAACTTCGCCCCCATTTTCAGGATCATTTTTATCGATGTCTACTCACGAGATTAAAGAAATATAACGATACGTCAAGGGAAACGTTCTTGGCGTTCCCATGGTGTTTAACGCTCTATGGGAAACGTGTGAATGGACATCATGATGGGCTATAATAGACACGTCTGTTGCGAGCTTTTCACGCTAATAACCCGCTATCGTATAAATAAAGGAAATATTTTTTTTTTTCAGAAAACACGGTATCGGCACACGCGGATATTAATCTAGAATTGTTAGGAATATGTGGGACTCGTAGAGGAATTTTTGTGGATAATTTTTTCGATGAGTGTTTTGGACGTTGTCGTGTTTGAGTTCGAGACGGTCGCGCGCGAGGAGCGTCGAGACACCCTATCTAGTCGGCAGGCGGTACGCCACTGACTCCACGGCACAGCGGCTCAGTACAGCCGTAGCGCTGGGATCAAAGCGCGCGGAACCCGCGGGTTCGGGCGTACGCTGCATCAGACGCGGGACCCTAAAACGTTTATCTACTTGTATTCGTACGGAATCTTGGATGATTCCAAACGAGGGTGAGTTTTCGGTGCGCTCCTCTTTTATTATACGCCCGTTTATTCGGATAGAACGTTGATATTTAAGTTGCCGCTTTTTCCTCCGCTTGTTCTGTTTTTCCGCCACGATTCGGGTTTCAAATTTTATTTTTACTTTATTTTATTCACACTACAGTGGAATTTCCACGTACTTTTATTTTGCTTAAGTCCTATGTTTCTTTGTTACTCTATCTGTTTTCCAATTAGAATAAGACGGAAATTTGTTTTTTATTTTTAAATTATGTGATGGAGTTAACCAGTATACAGAGAAACGTAATATATTTGAATTAATGTAACAATTTTTTTGCAAACTTTGCTACATGGACAGATACAAACCTAAATACTTATAAGAATCGCACAGGACATCGGAGTTAAGTGAATGTACCAATTCCTAATTCTAAAACGCTCTTGAATGTGATCCGGATGAGTAGTGTAGGTGCTGGTAACCATTTACCATTAAGTGAGCAATTACTAATTAAAATAACGTATATAACGTCAAGAACAATAAAATATATTGATAAATTATTAAAAAGCGGAATCGTTATAATATTTATCTTTTTAAGTCTGTTTGCAGAATTAATGTACTACTACGTAAAATTGTTTATTAAAGCTTATTAATTATTTTACTGCTTATTTGTAGACCGTTGTATGCCGATCTCGAAAACGCAGTACTGCTCTTTTCATGCGATTTCTGATTGCGATGTTAAAACCATAATCAGACGATAGAAACTAGAATTTGATTAAAATTTTAATTAATCCAATCATTCTAAAATAACCACTCACATCCATTCGTCATCACACGAAGAAAACGACTAAAACGGCTTTCGATTCAAATGAGATGAGATAAAGTTTTTTGGTATATTTCCAATATTTAAGAACCGTTGATATCCGAACATATGCATTGACATTTCACTGCGCATTTAATCACAAAAAGCCGGTTCAGGGAGTGTTCCATTCAGAGGCAGTTCACGTGGAATCAGGGAGGGGTCTTAGAGAATAGAATACCCCAGGATCTGATGGATGATGCCACATATTCGATCTATGCACTGCTAATATGAAGGTAAAAACTTTTAATGTAGGCCGCGGTAGAAGTATCTGATGAAATGATGCAAGAAATAGAGAAATGTGTGATTATTACAAACAAATTATAATATTGTCATATCTACAAATATGTTATGAAAATTGAGATGTAAATGAGTGTGGTTTGATAGGAAAGTTTAAAAACTTCCCATAATAAAGCAACTCGGCACAGAGCTGAACTAAGTTAACTCTAGTTACTTCAAATTTGTTTTTAAAAGTTAATATTCTAATACCCAATTGTTATGATTAAGAAATAAAGATACGATTTTAGATCAGTTAGATAATTTATTAGTATTATAAGTTTAAGATTCTTATTTTTGTACTTGCTCAATATTGAATAATATTTGCCTATCTAGAAATTTTTCGGAAAATTTACTTAGGAGTTTTAGTCATGTAATTTTGTTTAAAAAAATTATCACGCCTTCCTTACCGAGGTTCATCAAATATCTTTACCAACGTCCGCGATCAAGCCTCATGCCGCCACGCAGTTAAATGTAATGTACATTTACAACACATACTCGTAAAAGCCGCGATCGCTTGAGTGTTAAACAAAAATGTCTCACGATGACTAATGGCTTAAAACGTTGACACGCCGTTCGACATTTCACTTTAGTGCTTTTAACTCTGTTACTTTTACGATTAGAGGGTGCAACGGATATCTCCATAAACCAATACCCGACCAATACGGCGCGCCACATTTAAATTATCAACCATAAACGAACTTTATTGTAGTCATAACATTACTTTGTATCGATAACATCGTGTTCTACGGAATTATTATTGGAATTTACAATGAAACACGCAACAAGACCATCAACTGATAGAAAATTAAACGATCCGGTTACCTTATAAAAACAAATTCGTAAACAGCAAGGTAACATGGCCCGAACATCGACTCACCCTCTGTATCTGTATAAGATCTGTATCGACATTAATTAAATTTGTAAGGAAAGAAAAAAGTAGAGATGTTTTCAAGCGATAGACTCTATTAATCTCCTTAATAGAGTCATTAAAAACGACGTGGCAGCCGCAAGCGCCGGAGGGCACAAAAAACGGGCCCCTTGGTGATCTACCGACCCTTGGGGCGAAGATCTCGTCATAAAAATTAAAGATAACTCCGACATGCGCACACTTCCTAATTTTAAAATAACATACGCCGCTACCTACCATCATGGAGACGTCGTGATATTACTATAAATTCGAGATAGCTGTAAAGTAACGCACTCTAATTGGAAACATAAAATAACTATAACTGTACCGCATGATATTTTCATTATCGTAAAGCTTGGATTTATAACTGGAGATGATACAAAACTTAATACGTCCCTATTAAGGCGGCTGAATGGTGTTTAAATTTAAAGTAATGAGTATTTTATAAGGATATTGAGCTGACAATTACGTAAATATTTCTGATAGAGACGTCATTAGAAAAGCGGTGAAATGGACACTAAATTATATAATTTTTGATTAGGGGAAAGAATAACGTTTTGTATAGCAATAGTGGAAGATAGGCGGTTTATAACATATTAATAATAACATTATTTATGACATTATGACATACAAATAACACTAATAATAATTTATATTAGAATTTCGGGTTCCCAAAATTTACAGAAACAGACGACCCGATTACCCGATTACATATAAAATACATACATATGTTCAAACCAGTTGATAGTAGTGTTTTTTAAAATAAATTCACCGATTTCGTTGCGAATTACTTTTTTTTAAATATTCTAAATTTTGGGTATGGTTATTAAATATGTATAATATATTATGCATAGATATGCTGAGAGAGTGAGGAAGTTAGAAAGAAATATACTAGCCAAGCTAAGCCCAGTTAAGCCAAGACTAAATATGTTTAACAAAAGTGTTTTTTTTAATTAGTTGAAGTAATTTATCACTGGATTCAAGTCATTACTAACTTTAAAAAATCACAGCAGCACTCGTTAAGATTTTATTCACCGGCAACAATTTTAAAGCGGCTTGTTTTACGAAGGCATTACAGTGAAATACGTATTAAGCGAGCGAAAAAACACCCGAAATCCGTCGCGTAAATTCGGTTTAAGCATTGGCCAGAATTAAACGGCCCCCTCCCCTCACGGTTGCTCTCATTAATATGTTAAAGCCCTCCGAAACGGTCCATTGGCGACAAAATCTGCAGCACCCGAGTCTCAGACAAATGGCCGCAATTAAAACTAGATTGTTGTTATTTAACGGGTACGATGCAGATGTGTGCGGCTCGTCCTGGCAGTTAAACCACTCGGTTAAATTAAATTTAAACTTTTGCGCTTTGTCAGTGGCAGCAGCTATTACGGAGTCTGGGTTTTTTCCAAGTTATCCCCGCTGCAGTATTTAAATATGTAAAGATATGGCACTCCCACCCTCCCTGGAGTTGTGAACTTTGTATTCTTGGATTAAACAGAAGTAGAAGTTCGGTTAATGATTGTGGACGCGGCATGAGTGTCAAGGGAAATCTGGAAAAGTTTAAGGCGTTTTATGATGGCTGGATCTTTAATTATTCAACACTGTGTAGTAAGAAACGGTGTGGTTTCGGCTGAATATTTACGGTTATTGCGAGTCAAAATACTCTTGTGACTTTCTACCTCAGAAGTGCGACCAGAAGAGAAACTTGATCGATTTATAAGTAGCATAATTATTTTTTACGTAGCATAAATGGGAACGTTCATAATTAAATTCATTTATGTAATAATTAATTGCTAGCTGCTTAAAAGAGGATTACTTTTTTGATGATATTCGACTGAAATGGCATAAGCTTGTATTTTGTACCAGTTCCTATGTGCGTAATGAACTAAACAGACGAACAAAAATATTGTTTTTTTTTATTATTTAAATGTTTTCTATTACATTTATTTTATCCATCCCTTTTACATTCAATATAAAGAAATAAAGACTTCTATGGTTACATGTATAGATATAAATAAATTAAAAGCAAGTAAACTCGTTTCGGATTTCATCCAACCACCATTTTACGCACGATTTTGCCTCCCCTACTAGTCTAAATCGACGTTAACTTACTCCTCATTTAGAGTTAATTTTCTTTGTGCCCTTTTAAAGTAAATTTTGTGTGACTATATTTAATTATATTTAAGTGTGCACATACATTCAGATGCAGCCTTTCATCAGTGTGTGATTTTTTTTATTTGTAAACAAGTATTATTTTCACACAAAATTAAAAAGATTTCAAACGCCTTAGAAATAAATTTAAAGGGACCAATCTATAAGTATATCCTTTATATGAAATATTTGAATTTCTAAAATCGGTTTATAAATGACACAGTTTAAAGGCAACAAACATAAAAAAAATAATATTTTCGAAGTCAGCTTAAAAGATATTCCATCCGATCTTTACAAGTAAATATTTTTAATATGTGCACGAAAGATCAGTTATTTTGACTTATTTCTCTGCTTATGTACGGAAAGATTAATTTTTTGTTAGAAAGAGGATACTCTCTAAGGTCGGTCTCGTCTCGTCTCGTCGTTTTTTGTTATATCTACTCAGTTCATAGGAATAGATTTCTTTCTATTTGAATTAAATCTCAGACAATTGAAGTTTATTTTTTTACAATTTTCTGTAAAAATCATATCGTCACCTATAAATAAAACTTTAATGCATAGTATAAATTGCTATGTGAAGTGAAAGTAAATTATTGCCTCACGGAGGGTATCGAAAGCTGTTTCTTTATCGGTGAGTCCTGTTTACACTTTGCGGCGGGAGCGGACGAAGTTGCGGGGGCTGTAAATTGAGCCACTTCCCGTGTTTTATGAATTGTCGCCAACCGTCTACCATTTGGAAGTTATCCCGAAGTTGGCTTCCAACATTCGGGCTTAACCGTAAACTTCGCCTTAAAGTTTTCCCCGAAAGTAATTACGGTGTTTTCACTCACTGAATTGAGATTTTAAGTTTCTTAGTCAATGGAAAGTTAATTTCTAAGGCACTGTTAGATTAGATTGAATTTAATTGACTCTTGACGTTTTAATTATAATATTAAAATACCTTACGTTTTGTTTTATTAATTATAGATCGCTACGGTATCAATATAAAAAAAAATAAAAAGTAGTGACATATTTATGATTGTTAAGACCACATTCGGATATGTTAAATAAAAACTTCAATCAATGTGACACCATACGGTGAATACCAATTATTAGTATAATAAAGTTCACATTTTTTATGCGTTTTTTCAAACGCGACCAACCGTAATGGAGAATTCTTTTATATGCCTTCTTAAAAATAAAATTAAACTAATACATTATTTTATTTCAGATTCATTAACAACTTCAGCATACTAAACTGTTTCTCAGTTTAGTTTAACCATTATCACAATATTTAGGACATAAGCTGTAAACAAAGCGCTTGGAACTTTAGGGCACAGTTTATATACATACATATATGCAGTTGCTTACTCACATAGATATTTTTATGCAAACAGAGAATCGAATAAAATAGACATTTGACTCCGAAAACAGATTACTCTCCTATGAACTCAAGATTAGAGTTTGCATCCCGGGAGACAGCAATTAAATGAACCGTTCACCTCCATCTGAATTTCAAATGACGCCGGGTATAACCGAGCATCGTTGTTTCCGCAGACGATTCGGAGGGTTCAAACCCTTGAATTCATGGGTAAAAACATATTATGATTCAATTACTTGCAGCACTGATCCAGCTTGAATTATATATTATAGTTTTTGCCCGTGGTTTCGCTTGCTTTGATATAGATTTTTGTCAATGAAATTTTTTTGTTATGTATCAGGATTTCGGGATCTCAAGCGTAGTGTTACTACGATATTATCTATTTAAATCATGATTTTTACTTGTTTTATCCTCTGATTGTATATATAACTCCTTTGGCGAAGATTTCAGGTCATCAAGTCTGATGTAATGAATAGGGCCATCTAAAATGTTATCGTGAACTACTGATAGATTGTTTTTTTGTATATGTTAAGTGATCCCGTTACCCGTACACAATATCCGAAGAGTTGCGTGTGCGTTGCCAGCTTTGTAAATTGGATAAAACAGGTAAAAAGGTAGGATGGGTTAGGAGAAGGGTAGGTAGGATGGGTTAGGATTATATTAAGGATTTGATTGTTGAAAGAAGAGGGTAGAAATGGCCATCCGATAACTCTATGAGCCATGCATACTTTATTTTATGCTGGCTCTGTGAAGGGCGGTGTAACCTCACCGGGCAAGCGCGGCCGTAGAAGTGCAACAAAAGCTGTACGAAAGATGTTTTGCTCTGCCACCTTGAACATGTTATATATCATAAATATTAATATAATCTGATCTTGATTAATCGCTGCCCAGGTAGTCGCAACCTTAGTACATTTATTTATAACAAATTGTTTACGAAATATGTCTTTTATCGTTAGATCATGCCTCGGTAAGTATGAA
This sequence comes from Graphium androcles, assembly GCA_018247855.1. Lineage (NCBI taxonomy): Eukaryota > Metazoa > Arthropoda > Insecta > Lepidoptera > Papilionidae > Graphium > Graphium androcles. The sequence goes on from DWHK01000960.1 coordinate 8,942, forward strand.
TTGTGTCACTGATGGATTTCGGTTCGAAATCAAATCGTGATCATAAATCATAATCTAGTGACATTTGGCTATAAATTTTGTTTCATTGTTCTAGTACCAATATAGATAACGGAGCAATAAAGTTTGCGCAGTTACGTGAGCTTTGCCATCAAACATCATAATATCGTGAAGGTATAAGGCCGTCTATAGACACTGTTTTAGGTGGAAGTGTTGACATTTCCTCAATTCAACAGTTTCGATATTAATGTCACAAAAGGTTGCATGAACGCGCTAATCTTGGGGATAATAGGCAAGCGAGCGACAGTTCATCAGGTATTAAGTGGTAATCTTGCCCATGGATACCCACAGTATTCGGAGAGTTGTCAGTTAGAGAATATTGGTTTTTGGGTACAAATGGATCGGGTACTCGGGATGGAACGAAAGAGAAGTGAGGGACGCCAATCGGCAACCCGCTCAGGGTATTGGTACCTCACCAATCTTAGGGCGATAGGTGCAGCAGGTGTTGTTTGAAAGATCTGATGCCACCATCCGAAGACTTAAATATACCAGCACCATTTAAGACAAGAATATATGTTGTTCACACTAATTTCAGTCCTTACAAATGTTACACATTTTCGCTTTGATTTGCAATCGGAACCTGTGTTATTTGCGTAAAGTTTATCTTTTATATATACATACTTCTATATAAAATAAATCAGTATAGTTTGCTCAAAGAATTCCATATCGTAAAAGTTGAAGTTGCGTTACCAAAGATGAAAAGATCCCGACCACCTCATTGACTAAATAAATTACGAAATATACATTTTTATTTTGTTTCTGTGTAGCACATTGATACCTCCACGAATGAGGATGGTCGGTAGGTCCACCAAGATCTGTTCTACCTTCAATTCATTTCGAAACTAGTCTTTTTCCTATCGTTTCATCCGCCTTAGCTCAAAGACCTGGCTCCTAAAGGTCATAGCCTAAACTTCCTTATTCTCATTCATTTAGAAATCTTTCTGCCATCTGCTAAAATCACATATATAATTTCGATTGATATTAAGAGATTAGCAGGTTGAAACAAAAACTCTTTAGTTTTTTTTAATAAGATGTGACAATTAATAAAAATATTATATATGACACATAATATTGTTTATACATGTCTATACAACAATATTATATATTATGTATAATATTTTTAGACAAATGCCGTGTATACATTTTTTAATCCTTTTTGAATTTTATTTCATGGCAGTCAACATACTCGTAGTCCAACGATTCTATTCTTCGGGATCTTCTCTCAGCGATTCTAACAGTGACTAAAGATTGATTTCCCATATCGATTTTAATATCCCTCAAGTTCTATTTTCGTGACAAAACTTAGCCTATGTTACTTGCAAATAATGTAAATAATTCGATAGGTAAAAGAATTTTTAATATCTACTATCGACACGCAATAAAATCTTTTTTCCTTTATAATATTAGTTTAGATAAGTACATCGAGCAAAACAACTCTGACATTACAGTATAACATTCGGCATCGTGACGTTCCCGCGTTAGTACCGACAGATAGTGAGCGTTAGTAAGGTGTTTATTGGTCGTTTCGTTGGCCTTAGGGGCGTAACAGAAACAATGGTCGTGAGAAAAGAATCCTTTGGTATCGCCATATTGCCCAAACCTTTTTTGCTTCCATTCGAATATTCTTTTATTGGCTAATCGTATTGTCTTGATATGAAATTTGGTTTATGGTAATCGTTTTATCCTTTTAACTTTTGGATTTTTTCCATTCAGAAAATGTAATTTGTTAAAGGTAAAGTACAGTTACCTGGGTTCATACGTTAAATTGAAGCATTGTTTTAGAATGATGGGTTTGTATAGAGGAACAGAATGTTACAAATGTGAAAGTAACGTACATATTTAAGTATAAATGTTTGCTACTCTTTAATGTAACAACTATACGAACGTTGGTAGTACCTTTAAGAATGCAGTTTACTATAAAAAGTATAACCAATATATAATTCTTTAATTATATAAAAAAAGTTGAAGGTAAGTTATTTATACAAAAAGGAGCTGGTCTCGATTCCAACTGGATAACTTTTATATGGACTTTCGTGTTCTTGCATAACTTTTTCTTTCTTCCTCCTAGCCTTATTTCCAAATCCAACCAAATTTTACTTGAAAATCAGTTTTTACACTGAGTGACTGGCATCTGACCTACACACCCCAGAGGGATAAACTGAATTCGATGAAAGGATTAGTTGTCAGGATATTTGATGGCACTGACATCCTTTAACGATTGTCAAAGGTTGTTTTGACAACCGGGACCGACGTTTTACATGCCCATCCGACGCATCTTCTTAATTTTCAGGCAATCCAGTGATCGGCCCGTATTGCCATAAGAACAATACAGTGCCATTGTTCCCCCGCGGGATTCGAACCCACGACCTCTGGTTTGTAACGCAAAGACCTATACCACTAGGCTACAGAGCCAGTTTAGTTTAGTTTTTAGTAGGCAGGCATAACTTCTCCTTCTATAATCCGATTTAATTGACTTTTTTTTGTATGAAAGAAAAAAGATACTATCCGAGCAGACCAATCAATTTTTATGATTACATAAATGTCATACTTAAAATGTAATGTGACTGTGGTCTATTTTGAAATTTTCTGCCAAAATTAATTACAAGAGAATCACAGACACGCGTTAAACTTCAAACACGTCTCATTTTCATAAGGGTTAAGAAATACGCTCCTACACACACCGTCGCTATCTAAAATTTCAATTAAGACGTCTTCTGAATTTATACGAAATTTACATCGTATCGTTTATTATCTCACGTAATTGGTAGCGATATGAACATCGTTCGGCACACAACAACATAACTCTTCGGCTGAGCGATATTAATCAGTGGGCAAAGTGGGACGGAGTTGGACGGGCGCCGAGTGGAATTATAAAGTAACAATTGAATCGGAAACTTGGCGGTGGAAGTTGGCGCAAATTATCTGACCGCGCTGGTGTGTGCTTAGGACGCTGCGGCTCAAACGCCTGTTAGAGGACGGATGTTTATATCCATGAAAGTTTCAAGATACTTAAAGCATATTTTTGTCGTATATTATTTTATTGACCGAGCGAGCGAAGCGAGTGAGGTTTACAAATAAAGTTGGTGCGAAAAAAAAAATATATATATGTATGTATGTATGTATGTATGTATGTATGTATGTATGTATGTATGTATGTATGTATGTATGTATGTAT
>DWHK01000961.1:0-12164 GCA_018247855.1 Graphium androcles
CTATAAGATGTTGTTAGGTTAGCTAGTTACGTAATAATTTAAGACAAAAGGTCCCTTAAGTAGGGATTGAATAATCTAATGAAGAACTAAAATCTTAATCTTACTGAAGAAACAAACAAATCTTAATGAAGAACTAAATAAAAATTATGGTAATAGCATAGTCCTTTTTTTGTTTTAATCCGTTATAAATATGTAACATATGTATTAATATATTACAATTAGACATTAAACATAAACGGTTTCGTTGGCTATAAATTGTTAAATGGATGATCACGCTGTAAAATCCCCTCAACAAAATCCATCTTATCGTGCCTAGATTATAAGATTTTAAGTACGTGGCGGGCAATAAAGGGATCTCGGCGATATGCAAAATGTTCGTAAGAAAATAAAGAAAAATAAAATATTTATTATTTTTACTATACATACAGCACGTAAATATAATTGAAGTGTCTGTTTATTATGTCAAAAGGGGGCTTTTTACTAAATGCATATGTATTATTAACAAAGAACCTATCTGTCTGTCTGTGTGTTGATTTGTGTTAGCTAATTTTCTAAACGGTTGAACCGATTGTGACGGTACTTTACAGATAGCTAATAAGTAACTCCGGCTATTTGTATTTTAGAAAAATATTAGGGTACTGCTAAAAATAAAACTTAATATTTCGCGTGAAACCACAAGCTAGTGCTAGATCATGACCGTCAAAACACCACAATTTGAACATAAAAGTATGTCTTTAGATTAATAAATTCATTATTTAGTATATACACAAACTTTGATAAAGTTTAATGCGTTTTGAAGAGTGGAACTACGAAACAAATAATCATTATTAGATAACTAAAGCTTCTCCGATCGTATTACGATCTTTGTATTGTTCCAGATATTATTTTCTGGCCAAAATATTGTCATGTTATTTGTTAGATATAAAAAAAAAATTATTTAGGCAAGGTTCTTTAATAATCACGATTTTATTCTCAATCCCGATAGAATAAAACTGTAACATAAATACATCCTTGGGACTTTACGACATACGATCGGTTTATCATCAGGAGATCAAGAAAATCGTGGGCTATCTTGGTGTAAACATGTTTAATGATCTCTTCAACGGCATATTAAACACTGGAAAGATGCCAAACCAGTGTCGGTTCAGTTTTGTCACCCCTTTTTGTAAAAGAAGGGAGAGTGTTAATAATTGCTATATTTATAGAGGTATCGAAATCGTGTGCCACACCATGAAGCTCTTTAAACGTAGTATCAACTCCATACTTAGCCATGAGTGTGTTATGCACTTTATTCATCAAAGCAACGGAGTCTACTATTAATAATTAGCTCCTCAGGAATTTGGAAAATCACCAGCTGATCACCGATCTTCAACACGCATTTCCATAGCCATATGTGTAAGGTAGCTGAGAAATTATGAGAATGAATTACCTATTTCCTTTCACTTTTCCGTCGACAGGCTTGTAAATGCTGGTGTCCGGCAAAACTTCTTGGGATTATATACAATGTTCCTCATGAATATGGAAATCTTGTCAATTATTGTGACAAAACAACTAAAACATTATATCCCAGGGAGGCAAATATATCACAGGACTGCATCAGCCAGTGCTAGAAATAACTTTTGTTTGAAGTCTAGACTTTCCTTATCAAAGTCTCGAACTGTAATAGACGGATAGACACGAGTGTGTGTATTCTCCTTACCTCAATTATCCACTGAATGCAGACTAACACTTTGACACTTTAAGCCAAAGATAAAATCACTTTGGCAAACTCGCGATACTATTTGCCAAAACACCGAGGATTAGAGATTATATACGCTTCGAATCGTTAACTTTGTGCATTTTGCAATTTCTCTGCTAAAATCTCTTGCCCTGAATTAAGCCATATATCGCAGTATCGTTAAAAAAATACAAATTTATTCTTAAAGATAGCCATAGCAGTACAACTAGTAATTACAAAAATTGTTCAAAGGTAAAATAGGCATATACAAGCAGAGCACGGGGGTTTTCATCTGGAAATCAATGACGTATAGTAAAACTTTAGACATCTAAATAAATATGATATAATACCTTTCTTAAAGTAGGTAAATTATTTATAATTTTTCAAAGCATATAATTTTATGTCATTTTAATGTAACGAAGTACGTACGTATTCCTAAATAGTCACACATATGTATGTATGATGATTAATGGTATAACATGCCGTATAGCTTAGCAGGGTCTTTAAATAAATATAAAGGTAAAATCAATGTATCATTTCGTTAATTAAGTTCATCGTTGAAATATGGGTATCAAATAATTATAATTAATTCCACTACTTACCCGTAATACCCATTTAATTCAATGTTTGCTTATCAAAAGATGCGGTGGTTAAAGATTACGCCGATAAAATTTTATTTTCGTAGTATATGACTGAATACGTAATTTAGGGCGAATAAAAGTTTTAATGTTTCACTTTACTAAAGTATAATAATTACTTAACTTAAATAATTATTACACTAGACTAAATTTTGGTGTTATATTCTTAGATATAGTATATTCGAAAGACAAATTTCCCGACAAAATTAAAAAAAAGGTCATCCACAGCTTCGATCAGAATTCTTGGCATCAACATATTAAGTGACGTACAGTTCCGCGGTCACTTGGAACTTAAAGCCAAGTTGGTATCCAAAAAACTTGGCGTCCTCAGCAAGGTGAGGCAGTACTCGTATTTTCAGCCGGCCTACCGCATGCAGCTTTATAAAGCGCAAGTTCAGCTACATATGCAATACTGATTTCACCTTTGGGCTGAAGTACCCCTTTACCAGCTCCTTCCTCTTGACCGCATTCAGCGTCGAGCTACTCGAATCTACATCGATCATCCAGTTCTTTCTGATCGGCTTGATTCCCTGGCACTGTGAAGAGACTGCAGAATTTGTACAACGATCAACGCGACAAACCACCAAATACCAGCACTATCACCTTGATGGTTGGCAGTCCACCGCTGCGCAATTTCGTTGACATTTTCTGCCACCAGTGGTATTTACATACCGATACGACCTAAGAACCTTCAAGAAAAGAGCCCATTCCTACCTTAAAGACCGGCAACTCTATTGTAACTCCTCTGGAGTTGCGGAAGTCAGTGAGCAGCGGTGATCACTTACAATGAGGTGAGCCGCTTGGTCGTTTGCCTCCTCCTCTTTATAAAAATAGTTATAACGATTTCTTATTTATATTTATTTACTTCTTACGAACGTTGTTTTCTGGTATCCTGGTATCGTCCAGGATAAATGGTGAAATGAAGACGCCGAAGTAAACAGTATATATAAGTGTATTCTATGTATATGTTCGATGAATATTACAGGATAATCAGTTATTATCATGTCTAATATGCACTTGTAACGATTAAGAGTGAACGACGAAATGATAAGCTGTCAAACATTAAGTATAGTGAATATCTCGTATGGCTTTTAATTTGTCACAATTAAAATATATTGGACACCCTATTTCAGCAGGTCATGCGATATTCTCTACATTAAATTAAACCGGTTACACCGGTTACACCTATCACTGCATACGACGTATTTACCCTATTAATCACTTAGACATCCCTGAATATATGACGCTTATTGCACACAATGAAGTCGATCTCATTTTTAGTCTCGTTATCGGGGCTAAGCTAAGTCCACTTCCTTCGGGGCTTCTTCTGGTAATAGGTGTTCATCAGAAATAGCCCCTGGGCCACGAGGAAGTTTACTAGCATTTGGCCCTATGATTTCTGCTCCCGTAGCCAAATGCTTTCGACTTGCCATTTTCGCGTACTCCCTCTTTGGCATAGAAGTCACACATAATACCGGTGTAGAAAGTTTTGGTACGAGACATGGGTTTTGCTATGTCCTCGAGTATGGCTTCGAATTATGAATCAAAAATCCGACGCCACCTTGGAATCATTAATGTCCTTCTCGGAAGTAGAGTAAGTGACCAGCATCTAGTGTTATCGCAACCCTACCTTGTCTTCGGATTTCCGATAGACCCACTATGTGCCAGTTAATGTGACTTAACTCTAGCCCAGGGATTCTTAGCACCCCCGTCGTTAAAAGTCAGGAATAGTGCGACAGCCGGGAACTGGAGGCCTTAAATCCAAGTTAATTCTCATTGGGGGGAAAACTTGCCTTAGTCACCACGCTTGACAGACGGGTTGGTGACCGCAGAATCTTTCTCTGATGGCGCTGCTGCCCTCAATCAGGATTGGCATTTAAAAATCTAACTTTTATCCTGGACAGGTGTGGGTTGTGGTAGCAGGGACAGGAAACATACAACCCATACAAACCGCTATTTAAATGGTGACTCTCAAAGATATGTAAGTCGGAGTCGAAGAAGAATCTAAGAAGGAATAGAGAGTGGTAAGAGCTCGTAGAATGTCTTTGGCGAATGGATAGCCATTGAAGTTGAGCGCGATAGTGGGACACGTAGTCAAATTTACGAAGTTTAAAAACGAATCGAATGCATTGATTTAGAAGTCGGTCGAGTTTATTGAGGTGATCTGCATTCAAGTCACAGTGACACACGTCACTATAGTCATAAGAGGGAAATTCAAAGCCTGCACGAGCATTGCTTTAGTTGGCGTAGGCAAAAAGTTTTTAAGCCTATAGAGATATCACATGGTACCAGTAACTTTTTGACTTACGGTAGTGACTTGTGATTTCCAGCTTAGTGTGCTATCAATGTTCAAACCATAGACTTAGAATCTAAAAGACTAATGAAGCGTGGGAAAGAGAAACCATTATCCTAAAGTACGTTCTGTAAGAGGGAAAGAGACGAGTGATAAAATACTCATGTGTCAATGTTATTTCGAGCAAGGGGCGATAGAGTCAGGCTTGCTTGCGTTCGATTTTGCATTTCGCGGATTTGTATGTTAATCTTTTATTATTAAGCGGAAACAATATTGCACACAGATATGGTGTCTTGTTGTGTAAATAATTGCATTGTGACAAGAACATATAACGCAAATAAATATACGTTTCATAGGTAAATATGATATATTTTAGTAGAATGTTTTAAACCTTATTTTGTCAAATTTTTGCTATTTTATATTTTCAAAACAGATTTATGTCGTAGAATACTAAATTCTCTATTGTTAGTAAATATATTTCTGTGATACGAATAGTATTTGAGAATATTTTGTGTAAAATATGAAATTGTTTGCTTACGCTAGGGATTGACTAAATGATGACGTCGTTACTTTCGATATTATCGATAGTTTTAAAAATAATTCAAATTTGTTTGTGAATTAGTATTTTTAAAGAATATCGAAAACACGTTAAACCTATGTGTCTTTAAAAATATTTAATACTAAAATACTTACAACAAAGTATAAAATAAAATTAATAATAATAATAATTTTGCCCTTCTTAAGATTTCCTTCTCAACCCGAACTAAGGCAAAAATGGTTACGTATAATAAATAGACCCCAATGGTCTCCAAATAATTATTCAACAATCTGCAGTAAACATTTCGATGAAAAATGTTTCATACAAAGAAAGTCCCGACGTCTCTTAATGAAAAATTCAATACCAACTTTATTTGTACCTGTGAGTATACTAAGTTCTTAAAAACTAACTATGAATTACTTATTAATTGATAAATTATATTAATTTTAAACATGAGTTTGGTAAAATATATTTACATTTATTACAGATAACAGTAAATCAAGAAAGATTCATGGCAGGTTTAAAATATTTTCTTTTATTTATTTGCATTTTTTGTACAAGCTGGTAAAAACGGCAGGCGTAATGCCATATGAGATTTCTACCAATACAATCTTTTCTTTAGCAAATAAAAATATGTAATTTGCCCGCTCATACGGCGGATATTTAACCCAGAATATAATAATAAATACATAATCGACATTATAATACACAGAAAGATGACAATAAATTGACTTGATTATTTCCGTGTGTGTCGATATACGAATATCGATAAAAAAGCATATCACGTGGAAAGCAATATTTTTATGTCACACATAGATAATTGCTCATACACATCACTTTTGGTATCGTTTCCAACCCGTCACTGTTTATCTTGTACATTCTAAATCTATGTGTACAACAATGAAATTAGTGATATGCTTGAAACCAATAACATCTGTCATTACCTTTAATTTGTAATGGGGAAAAAAGGTTATAATAAATGGAAACACGTGATGATCCTCGGTACATAATTTATTTAATGGATATGTACAAAGACGAAAGATTTTTAGGACAAATAAAAATTTGGCAATAACTTTCAACAATAGCAATAATATTAATAAGTGGTGACGTTCTTAAGCAGGCGAATGTATCAACAGTAACAATAAAAATTAATTTACTTAAAATACCGCTTGTTTTTTCACAGCTACGGTTAAATACGCCGTGGAGTATATGTGTTCACGTTACCAAGCTTAACTTAAATCATAATTTTCACGCATTTAAAATAACGCCACCTGTTCTTAAAAACGATCAAAAACGGATTGACAAAAATTCGCTCGAAAATCGTTTCACAAATCGAGCTCGATATTAAAAATCCGTATTACGTAACCTAGGAAATAAATTAAATAGTTTAAAAATAATTTCCGCCATAATAAAGTATGAGCCGCAACAATTTTAATATCATTTCGATATAACTTCATTAGAAAAGTATTTTGTAGAGATAAACGACTTAGTGATAGGCCGACACGCTGATACAACTTCGTCGTGATTGGCGCGCGACCCACGCAACTAAGCGAATCGTTTAAGATTACAAAATTCAATTTTAAGACATCACTTAGAAAATAAAATCGCAATGTATCACACACAATTATACACGTAGCATCTACCAGCGAAGTACTACAATTAGGTACTAATTATTGCTGTAAAATTTAATCTACATATATCATTAACACCGAAAAAAAGGCTAGTGAGATCGTTGTATGGGAAAAAGAACCATGCATAAAACATGCCAACTGATACTTATTTATTTTAATGAGCATAAAAATAAAAATATTGATTATAGAAGTATATTTGATTCAATTATATAATTTTATTTCTTCTTGAGGTTTTATTGTTAAACAGTTGCTTATGCTTAAAAATTGTCGATGCATCGCCTTTTTCCCGTACCCGAAGCTATCTAAGAGAAAACAAATATATATGAATAAGATGGAAGACGCTCCTAAATACAGCAAAAATGTATTTAAATAGTTAGCAATTGAATTAAATTGCTATAATATCACTTACAGTCTAATATAACTATGTGTTACATCATATATATGTATATTATGAATCATATAAATACATTTTACATTACTGGTATCTATTATTTGGATTCGCTTGTTACACAGTACATATTAGTGTTTATTTAACATTTGGCACACGAGTTTTCTGTCTAGTGATACGAAATTTGCAAAAGTTTGCAAATGGGAGGCTTTTATAATATGCTAGTTAATTTTATATATATGTATATATATATTTAGATAAAATTAAATACAATGAACATAAATTTCATAGGACACACATGCCCTTAAAATAATTTACTCTAACAAATAATATTGCTTTCTCTGGAATCAGTCATATAGTTTCAGTCTGGTATATATAGATACCTACAGTTGATACAAAAATGTTTTGGTAATAAAGAAATTAAACTAATTTTTGTACATTTCATTTTGTTCACATAATTCTTTGAAAAAATTATTCATCTTTTGGGGAATAAACAATGTCAAAACGTAAATTATTCATAAGGCATTATTTCAGCGCTACTCACTAAAATTAACTTGAGAACAAATCTATTGTAAGAATTTTTAAATTTGATTTATTTTAGAAGAAGTATTTTTATTCACTGCCTTGACGAAAAATGCAATAAAAACAGTCAATGATAAAAAAATATTTTAAATTTCATTGATTAATTTCTGTTACATATATCTGAAGAAAAATATTTAAATGAAGTAAGTTTTAATGAAACTCAGTGGTAGCAAAATCTCAAGTTAATTTTCGGGAGTATAAAATTTATATGTATAATGTATACACAAGGCATAAATCTAAATTGAATTTATTACATAGTAATCTAATTGGTGTAATAATGAAGGCTGTATCTTGTTAATGCATATGCATAAGGTAAGATACTAAAAGAATTTAAGTTTTTTTTTGAAAAACCTAGAAATCTTTGCTTTTCATTTATTGAAAAAAGACCGTTTTCACATCTTTTTATATTTAATAATCATATGTTTTTTGATTATAATCCAATATTATCAAATGTCAATAAAATGGCATAAATTATAAGTTCAATTTAAAACTATTGTTAGATTACCAACTTTGGGTATCAATCAAAACAATATTACTGATAATATTCTGACGAGTATGCAACAAATAAATATTATATGATAAATAAAGTAATATAAGTTACCAATTCATAATCTAATAATTATAAGAACTTTTTCTTAAAACAAAATATTGAAAGCACACATAAAATAGTTTCTACTATTTCTACCTTGCATCTACTTTAAATCATACACGAAATTAAAACGCCCAATCAGTGGTAAAAGAAATTATTAAAAACAATTACTAATACAAATATATAATCTTGTTATTCTCACTGGTTTGGAGTGTAAGTTCTTTCTTGGAGTGAAATACCAAATACACTGGTCTGCATAAAACTAAATGAATAAATTTATATTTCAAATTTACACTTTGTACTGTCGATGTTAAATGAGTCAAGAGTTATTATTTCGAACCTGTGATTTTAGAATTTGACATGGTGTGAAAAAAGCATATACTGAGGAAAGTTATAATAATTGTTACTTATAGACAGTTATAAATACTTAATGTTAAGATAGAAAGTGATTGCGTCCTAGATCACAAGGTCCATGAACACAAAATATCTTTTGCTTATAGCTAGTGCATTCACAAAGATTAAATATATAATTAATTACATTTTATATAAGTTTTATCACTTTTTTATTTAACACAATGTAGTGGTTAGATAAAATATATTTAGATCGCCCTGTATACGATGTATATATGTATATAATATATATCGGCGTTCAGATCGCGCGTACAATCCAAATATTAACACCTATATTGCTCGTTTTAGAATAGTTTTCCGTAAAAGTTACCACCTTCCCCAATATTACATATCATTAGGTATATGAAGCGAAATAATTTACATAACTATTATTACCTTAAGACTATAGTGTAATATTTCCGCCGTTTTAACGCCCAGATATTATTAACTGGATATGATAAATGAAGTAGTACTGGCAACACACGGCATTTAATTCGATTACATACCGACGACGGAAAATTTTCAACACCGCCTTTCACTTATAATAGAGTATACTTATCAGAATTGTTTGTCTGACTAAAAGGTGTTTGGGAAATCCTAAATGCCGAGGAGCCTATCCAAAGGTTTCCGTTGGGTTTTGTTGAACAATAATTCATACTAAGTATTATCACAACTATCACTATGAAGTTACTACATTTATTAACGTACTATCGACTCTATGTAGTAGCCGTTTAGTTTGGTGTATCAAAACCACTTTACGGTTTATAGATGAAGTTTAAAATTTTGCTATTGTTAAATTATTTGTTTCATCTTTATTGATTCATTCTATATTTAAAAACTTGACTTCAAACAGAAGTAAATGATGTAACGATATTAAACATCACACTATAACCGGCAGAGTAGTATCTTTGCAACTCATCTTATAAGATCTGATAGAACGAAACTTGTGATATTTTTATGAAGGAAATAGAAAGAAAGTTGTTGATTAACTAACAAGTTGCTTGTGCCTAAATATAGGGTTGATATATTTTCTTAATCATTGATTATTTTACCATTACTATCATAATAGACATCTGTGTATATGCTACCAAAATTATTTAATAAAAACAAAACAAAAACAAAAACAGGATTGTCTTTATTGGACTAGAGTATGGTAAACTTTTCTCTTCTATTCATATTTTTAAATTCTAAATGTTTTGTATGATTAAAAATAGAAAAGGATTTTTATTATAATGTCACATTCTTAGAATGTGAATGCCAAGAATAGAGGCAAGGCTATGCCTAGATGCGATGATTGGTTTTCTCTAAGAAATCGTCCTATCATTCGAAAAGAGGTAACTAAATATTGTTAATCGTCCTAAATAAACATTGAGCAGTAATATCGAAAGAAACTATGTGGTTTAAGCGACTATTACTATAAGTGGGGGGCACGCGCATGGTTAGACAATTATTTCCCCACATGTTGGTTTGAGGCGACAACACTCAAGTAAATCGAAATCGCAAAACTTAAAACGTTCAACCAAGTTATTCTGAGAGTGTAATCTGTGAGACCTGCCCGTCAAATTGCATAAGCGACGCTTTTGTTGCGTTAGTGATATTCACAATGTCTATAACGAGAAACATTGTCTCGCAAAAAATGTTCGCTCTCTTCGCTTACGGCAAAATAGTTGCCATTGCTTCGAGTTTTAAAATCGAACAAAGAATTTGAAAAGAGAATACAAATAATTCCGATTGTAACAATACTAGTGATGCGATTCGATTCAGAGCAAAAACAGGGTGATCGGAGCAAAGAGGAACTTACAGAAGAGTAGGGGTGAGAGAGTTTTGTATAGAGCGGTGTTCCTGCCGATATTCCCCCGTTATGAAGGCGCGGGGAGGGTTCTCGATATTCCCCTGCCTCGTCTGGTAGTGTCGTATGCAACAGGATAAGCAGGAGAGTGGGGTTGAATGTCGAGTTGTAGTCCGGCCACCGTTCCCGGGGGTTCCGGCCTGTTCCCCCGTCTCCCCGCAGTGAAGGTAGAGTGGTCCGTTCGCCCCGCCTGCCCCCCGTGCCCCCTAGCGGCGGCTGCGCTAGCTGGGCGCGGGCTCGGAGCGCACGCCGGCCAAGTTGAGCAGCGCCTCGGCCGTGCGCCGCTCCTCGCAGCCGCCGCTGTACGAGTGCTCGTCGCGCGCGCAACGCGATATCACCAGGTGGGCGGCGGGAGGCAGCTGCAATGAAATGTTACGATTATAACAAATAAGTTTCAATTAAATAACAATATTGTGAGTCATGAAAAAAACTTAAGTTCTTCAATTTTGTGGTCTCTGTCAACATTAATTAAGTCCGAAATCATAGATGATATGCAAGCTTGTAAATGGACATTACATTCACAATGTTCACAACATTCACAAAAATAGAATGATGTGGGCTCATTTAGGTGGAAGGCAATCTGCATGTCCTACTTGTATGTTACTTTGTGTTCTGTATTGCGATTGTGTGATTATGAAATCATAAATATTATGAGAGCTGTGTATAGCCCAAACATAAAAATAGTAGTGCAAGAATTTTTTTTTATTTTATATAAGAAATTCTTGCACTATATTTATTGGTCAGCTCCACTGGGAAGATTCAAAACATCTTACATAAGTTCACCATAGCTTAAATTACTATTTAGACCCTGATAGAACCAGATATCAGATAGAATGCAAAGGGACTCCTTTGTATTCTATCTGGTGTGTGAGGTTGCAACTGCTCATCCCTACCTTCTACATCCTTACTTCCGCTTTTTCCATTCTTTTTCTTTTCAGATCCTTGACATTGATGCCCTTCTATTTCTGTACCTAAGAAACTATTCCTTAAGGGGTTTTTTGTAGACATTTATCTAATGCTGAGAGATGATTCCCCTATGACTGATTGACTGACTGCCTATGACAACAGATTCGTAGTGTTGCTGATTCAGTGACAGCCTTGTCATGATTGATGCAGTGACAGCCTTGCTATGAAAGATGCATTGATAGGCTTGTCATGTTAGATGAAGTGAGAGCCTCGTTTTTATAGAAGTAGTGACAGGCTTGTTATGATAGATGCAGTGAGAGTCTTGTCATGATCATTGCAGTGACAGCCTTGTCATTATGGATGCAGTGACAGCGTTGTTCTGATAGATGCAGTGATGGCCTTGTTATCATAGACGCAGCGGACTTGTGATTGGTATGGGGCAGGAGAAGCCAAGGTAATTCAAGACCAGCGAGGTCGGTGGAGCGGCGTAAGAGGCGCGCCGAGCGTACCTGGTCGAGCACGGCGGGGCCGTACTTCATGGCGAGCACGGTGGCGGCGGCCAGGTACTCGTCGGCGCCGGGCGCGGGCTCGGGGCGCGCGTCGGCCGCCAGCCTGCGCGCCAGGTACGGGAACAGCTGCGGGT
>DWHK01000962.1:0-12163 GCA_018247855.1 Graphium androcles
TCAGTTTACCTTGGAGTCCGTGACATGTTAGCTGTGATTACAATTATGTTATCCGCTCTCTTCTTGTGTCGTTAGCGATTTGTTTTAAGCTTTGAGTGTTATATTTTAACTTTTAAACTAAAGTAAATAGCCCAGTAACTCGAATGTGATCTCAATAACTGGTTATTTTCACAAAATTAATATTAGTTAAACAGATCGCGTGCGACGCTTTAATCGGTGTTGCAAAATGCACTCTTTATACTATCTACTGTCGTTCTATCGCTGGCGTACTTTACTGTCCAGTAGTTCTTGCCGTCGGGTACCACTCGACGATCACTCGCCACCGACTAGCTGCACCTTGGTCGGAGCGATCCAAGTTAAATGCATTCTGCTTGCCACTAGATCCGTAGTCTTCAGTGCTATTGGCCAATACCTAAACAACCTACTACACCTTACTTTACCTTTGTATACTAGAACATATAAAGAGCTTGTACTTTGTGACACAGACAAAACCCTCCAGATCAAAAGATTTTCTACCTAACCTAACCATACCTCGCTCTCAAACATAACTATTACACCTTTCCATAGCAAACGGGTGGATTCGGCACAGGTCTTCTAAAGAGTATATTCGACAAAATAACCCCTTCGGTAAGGAATTTTAACACGTTTTTAAACTTTTTTATTTTTTATTTCTTATTTATAAAAAGTTCTTCATACACCTTTAAGTTTGTTTGTATTTACGATTTTTTGTTGTTTAGGAGTGTTTTTAGTTTCAATCATTAGTTGTTATGTTATGTATATTTAATCGATTTTATTATATATTTACACAGTGTGCCAGTATTATTATTGTTATGATACACTAATAAAGTTAGTTGTCAATTACATAAGTAACATAAGAACAACATTTTACCTTGGGTATGTTTTTTGTTCATATAATTGTAGAAAAAAGAAGCTTGACGACAATGTAGGTGATAGTTGAACTTTAAATGTTAAAAAACAATATAGAATGATTGTTAGATTTAAAAATACTGGAAATATATTTAGATAAAATTTAAGTACAAAAGAAGTAGCGCTAGACACTATTACTTTATTAAAACTTGTTTTATGTATGACATTAACACTACATTTAAAATATTACTTACAATGCAGCGAGAATATACTAGTTTAAATACTTTATTATTGATTAAACATTACGTTCCAGCCATAATATATTCAGTACAAAGAACACATTGTCAACACGCCATTATACCATTAAGCTATGTATGGAGCAATGAAATGGGTACCAAGAAATACTGTTGACTTAGAGGAACCTATATGTTAAAACCGATATTCCTGCGCCCCCTCAACAACACATGCCGGATTCTTTTGCTGTTCTTATCTTTGTACCACTTCTGCAAATTCTATAGTGACTATGACTACCGCATCACTTCTGTGTCTATGTGAATCAAATGCTTTATATCGTACAACTTTCACGCTTCGATGGTTTTTGTTGCAAACCTGGCAGCCTCGGTGTGACAACTTCACACCACAATCTCCACCTGTATTTCTCTCGTCACGGACCATTCCTTCTACACTGTCACGAATTTCATTTTGTTTTGTCTATTTAGAACGCTGTTTGTATGTTAACAATTCTGAATGACCTACCATGTGGTACTAATAGCAATCGGGGATACCAGCCATCGAAATCACTAAAGAGGGTGCCACGGAGCAGTGTAACGAGGAGGAGGAGGCGACGCGACGCCGCCCGCAGGTCTGGGTTCTATCCTAACTGTCATCGATGTGCTCTCCATGTGCTGGCACTTCACGCTCTGTCTCTTTCGATATTTTTACGGAGTCTCCGAATCACGTGTTTTACCACTTTTAATTCCGTTGTTAATGTTCTCATAATCACTTGCCACTGTTAAGTCTTCAATCTTCTGTTAACACAACACCGGTACACTCCCTACACCAATAAGGTTATCACAGTACCTTCGGTAAGATGCAAGTCAGATAGGTGTTAGTTAACTGAGACTTATATTCTTACATGGTACTCAAACAGATTCATTTTCACCCGAGCATGCGCAGAGAATGTCTGTGTTCCTGCATGTTGTCTTGGCTTCTACTTCTATACTCTAAACAACAGATCTCACACACTCGTTGTCTCTAAATGTATTGTTGTAAGGATTTTCAAGCTGCAGCCACGTCAGAATAATAATGTGTTGAATCGTTTCTTTCCGCGATTCAGTATGCTAATTGCCTACTAAGGAACGATGTTATCGCCGTGTTGTCACGAATATAACTGTGTGATTTCAAGACTAAACGCTGCACGCTAGCTTTCGTTGTGCATGGGGATTTCAATAGAGTAACAGGAATGTCTAAGTTTAATGTTCCGGATTAAGGTAAAGTTTTGATTGCTTACGAACGCATAATGACAATGGAGTTTTGATTGGCTACATGCTTGGTTATATTGCTGTTGGCTTTGTAATAGAAAAATCTAACCTTATTAATGTGTTGGTTCGTACGGACGTCAGCAGCAACCGTCCCAACCGACCCAAACGTCGCAGCAGCCCTCCGGTCAGCAGTACCCGAGTACACCAGCCTACCATGGCACGCAGCAACCCCCCTATCAACCGGCCGGCCAATTCCCAAGTAGCCAGCCGAACCAATACCCCGGCCAACCGCAGCAGTACCAGAACCCACCCCCGAGAAATCACCACGAACGGGGCCGCCCTCCTAACCCCCATCAGGTTCATACGATCCTTAATTACTGCGTGCGATTATATTCGACATTTTAATTAATTGGAAACTTTTTACGAGCAAATTTTGAAAACATTATCGTAATAATGAATGTTTAAATTTATTTTTACTCGAGTTTTTCCCAGATACATTAATAACTGTAGATAGATATTAGTCGCAACTTATTCATCTCCATCGTTTGTTTGCTTTATATTTTTATTGTTGTGTGTTAACTATAAAGATAGTATTTATTTAACGTTGGCCCTTACGACAGGTGGGTCAGCAGGGCGGTGCTCAATTCGGGCCTCGTGGTGGGCCCCCACCTGGCCCTCGGGGGCCGATTGCGGGACCCCGCCCAGGGTTGCAAGGCCACCCACAATCTAAGAGGAGTCGCTACTTCATCGCTTTGTTTGATTACGATCCGGCAACCATGAGCCCAAATCCCGAGAGTTGTGACGAAGAACTACCATTCAGTGAAGGAGATACAATTAAGGTAATTTATTCATATATTTAATAAAATAAAAAACAAACAATGATAAGTGTGACAAATAAAATGTTGTATTTGGCCATGGCTATCCCGTCATAGCTTAACATCGGGTGAACCGTCTGCTCGTTTGTCATCCTTTCCATCGTGTTGATGTCATTATTAATCTAGGTTACCGTCATTTTCAATTATTTACTTTTGGTCCGATCTATGCAGAGGCTGCTAATGGTATCTTGTGGCCTTGAAGTATATGTATGTGTTTAGGTTTGATTCTTCTTAAGTAATTAAACCTCATAAAATTTAATAATGACATCAAGGCGTCCTCAATCGTAACCAAGAACGCTGTAAAGGATTCGAAATGTCGGGTATTTAAATTCGATTTAAAACGCAGTATAATACTTAAATTAGTTTTATTTTACAATTATTTTATGTAAATTATTGCGTCTTATCTTTCCAATGTTCGCTAGGTATGGGGTGATAAGGACGCGGACGGCTTCTACTGGGGCGAGTGCCGGGGGCGTCGGGGCTACGTGCCCCACAACATGGTGGTGGAGGTGTCGGAGCAGGAAGCCACGGGGCAGACGAAGCCGCGCGACCGCTGGACCGACGCCTACGCCAACCAGCCGGTCAGGCGGATGGTGGCCCTCTACGACTACGACCCGCAGGAGCTCAGTCCGAACGTCGACGCAGATGTAAGTGTGCAAACAAGCCCTCCTGACCGGATTTCAACCATGACAGCCAATCTACATAATGATCAATCTACTTAAAGGTATCATAGGGCACAAGTGTACTCATAGACACAGGTGCACAGGACAATAGAGGTTTAAGTGATCAACTTCATACACATAGTATTGTTCAGTAGAGTGGGCCTAAGATTAATGATGAATTTGCTGATGTTATCAAACATCACTTTGTATGAAACCCATATTGCAAAAAATATGACCATAAAATAGTTGTCACAATTGTGAAAATCGTTACTCCATAAAGAATATTCACTGGAGCGATAAGCTATTAGTACACGGGTTAAGATATTTGTCATATTATCTTTATAATCACCGAATGTTAAGAAGTTCTGTATTCTTGAGGCGAACCTGAGTTCGATCAAGTTGTAAATTTCTTAATTTTTATTTTAAGTGCCACGTCCTTGACGTTGCACATGAGGAAACCTCCATATCTGATATGTGAAGTTCGCCAATCCAGACCGGGGCCACGTGGTAGACTATGCTCTCTGTCTAGAGGCCTTTACCCAGTGGTAAAAGAATTTGTAAAAAGGCTTTTCGCATTTCATATTAATCGTATATAACATCGTGAGATATTCGAGATTTGTTTAGCACAAGCTAATATTTACTTTCAGGCGGAGCTTAGCTTCCAAACGGGTCAAATAATCCACGTGTACGGCGAGATGGACGACGACGGGTTCTATATGGCGGAGATCGACGGAGTACGGGGGCTTGTCCCGAGCAACTTCCTCACAGAAGCCAACGACCAGTACGGGCCTCCGGGGCATTCCAGTCAAGGTATGACCGTTATCCTTACTGATCTCAACCGACTTCAAAAGAAGGAGGTTCGCAAATCAGGGAGGAGTCCTTCTTTGGTCCTCCTGACCTTATGGCAACGAGTATTTTTTTGCGTCTAAGTGAAATCTAAGCCCGTCTCCGAGAAAAGAGAAGAACATGAAGTCATAGAACGTTTTTAACGTAAGAATAATTATCTTAGTTGCCATTTATGAAAATTATCTCAGTTCTACTGTCCTGCATAATTGTCACTTAAACTATTAATTTTGACCCAATGTAGGGATAAACTTCCTAAATACACTTGAGTCGCTTACTGCCTATAAGACGTTAATAAACCCCTAATTCTTCACGAATCCGCTTTTAACCCTAATCAGGACTTGGCACAAAATAGGAATTTATCCCATCGCTCTTGCGACCACTGTAAGCGCTCTCTCCATCATGCTTCTTAAGGAACTCGATTTTCATGGCTGATGGGTTAATACCTAAGCTGGCATCATGCCATACTCAGGCAATTTGTTTTGTGGAGTTTAGAGGTTAATAATTACTTTATCTTTCGAGCGATCATAATCCGTTTAAATTTTGGGGTGGGTACCTTTTCCGCTACCACTTTTTGTATTTCGTCCCCTGTTAAATTTTGCATATATTGTTGTTAAATGCTGCTGCATAACGTAATGTCAATATTTATTAAGGTTAAGAACAATATATTTTGTAAAAATGAAAGAAAATATTTTTTTTAAGTGAAATTATTTTTTTTATTCTAAAGCCAATGAATATTCATTTATAGCCTCAAAAGTTAGCATAACATTAATTAAACATAATTTAAGTGCATAATTTCTGAAAATATCAAAATAGTTTATCGTGTTGCTTAGCCTTTTTTGTTTCACGTGTCAAATTAATATAGGAGAAGTAATATTCATTTTGACAACGCATGTGGTGGAACAGTTAAAACCCAAGGGTATAAACTTTGAAAAAAAAGTGAAAAAAAAATGTTTTTAAATTTTGTGAATACCATATAATTTCATTTGTGTGAAGGCGGTTCTTAATTTATATCATTAAACGATGATGCGAGAACACTTTTTCTGCACTTTAAATAGTAGTCTGTCGACAAGTTTTATTTGGTCTCTTGTGTAGGTGCCCCGGGCATACCCGGTATGGCTGGAGGTAGAGGAATGGGGCCGGCTCCCGCGCCCTCTGTGCCGGGAGCTGGGAGGGGCAGAGGCACCGCTCCTGGACCTGGCGCCCGTGGACCCCCGCCGCCACCGCGGGACAACGTCGCCCCAGCCACTCGCCAGCCCCAGCACCGCAAGACAACAGGTACGCCTCTCCACTCTTGGTGTAATGTAATGTGTAGCGCCGGTACGCTGATAGGGATGTTAGATGAAATCGCATTTCACTTGACCATTACCTTACAAGACAATTAGGTCTTTGTATAAAAACCGAACTAGCTTTGGAATTTGACACAACTACTATTAGTTAGTCTATGTAGGAGAAATCAGCAAGAAATAAAATGGTGGTAACATTTTAAAATTTAAATGTTTCCAAGCCTTCCGATACGTAACTGATTAATGATTAATCCTGTAATACGATGCGAACATACCAATGTGAATCACTAATATTTCCAGATATAAAAATAACTTTTAGATAGCAACTACATTGCGATCAATAACTTGACATTATTTAGTATGTTTTACTTGTATATATTGCAGGTTCGAAGTAAAGAACCGCGACTGCATCTAACATTCCTGAAGGGGCTTTTCGATATTCGCTGTTATAGTTAAAATAATTGTTAGTTGTCAACAATTTGAGAATTGATAACGCGTTGACGTCCGACCGAATGTTCAATTTCGGAACGGACCACTAAGAGCTTTGAGTGTTTCATGTTTGCACCTTGACTTGCTATGTGACTGATGCGAGGCGCTCGCCTTTCCGCTCTGGTATACTCTATCTTTTTTCTTGTATACGGTATCATGATTGTGACGGGACTCGACAGGCGAGTGGCAATTTCTATTTGTATCTTGTTTTGGTATCGCTTCAAAGAAAAAAACAAGAATTTACCGAAATAACACATTTTGTAGAAGCACATTTCTTTCAAATAAACTCTTTTCCGTCGGGAGGAATAAAATAAAATAAGCGAGTCCGGTTGCAATCTACGGAGCACAAAGACTCTTAGTGTACACTATGCTGAATAACACTATCTTGGATTACACAGTCACCGACGTCGCCTTGACTTAAATGTAAATCTGACTTGCCAACATACTATAAGATACTCAGAAAGAACACACGTTAAGAGATTGTGCAAGGATTGTGAGTATACTGCATTGTTTGGGCCGATATTGTTACTTTTATCTGAGTTTAGTATTCAACTATCTTTCCTATTTATTTTGTCTTTTTCATTTTAGTTATTTTCACGTTGGTATTATTGATCACGTTAATCGACACGGGGTAGGCCGCTCTGAAGAAATACACGCAACATAGAATATGCACCGAGATTAAGATGCTCGTGAGGTGTGATCCAAGATTCAAGTGGTTGTCTGTGGTCACTATATATGTTGTGTGTATTGTCTGTTTGCTAGATGCCTGCCCTCTTCCCCCTTCTCAGTTAGACCACAACACATCCGCCAGTAATCCAGAACAGGCGAGTTCTCAGGTAAAGAATTACCGTTTATAATCGACCCGCAACAATACCGTTTCTAACTTACTATGCAAAGATACTAGTTATGGTTTTCGTTCGACTATCATTCACTACATACAATAGATTATCTTGTTGTTTTGTTTCATTTCTCACTTTTTTTTCTTCATTTCCTTATTCTTTTGTTTTTACTTTCGTACTATCTACGCTCGGTGTCAGGAGCCATTGTGATGCTAGTTATAGCGAGCATCGCATTTGGTGTTGACTAAGTAACAGACGAGTCATTTGGATCATTATATATGTTACACGCCATTAGCTGTTATGCCTATAGGTGACCAAATCATACATACTAGTACAGAACTCCACTGGCGTATGCTTACCTTACATAACACCATTACCCATTCACCATATTACAAACATTTGGAAACTTCGAAACACTGGTTACCTAATAATCGGAACCTTTGAGACCTTATTATTTTTTCTCTTAACGCAATTTCCTTCGCAAAAGTAACCATAGTGTGATATAGTAATTTAAATAGATTGCAACTGTTTCTTACTATTGCAAACATTTTCTATTCTATCACACACTAACCTATCTTTTTGGCTTTGTTTGGCATGCATGTGATGCACGAGTGTTATACGCATGCATGAATCTGTGTGCAAATGCTATGTACTGTGTTGCAATGTGTTAACCAATTAATGCACAATATTCTTCTCCAAGTAACAATTAAGTCCATGAAAATGTAATTTGTATGGTATATACTTACAGACCGTCCATAATTTGATCATTCATATAATGATCCCCTTTTTTCATTAGCCAATAATTAAAGACTTCCCCATTGCTAGACAATAGTGAGAAGTTATGACTTTTCCCTCATTCACGATTTTAAAATTCACCTTAGAAAATACCTTTAGAATATTGTACGTTCGGAATAAGAGGAATGATTAAAAGTAAGTCGAATTTCATTAAATTCTATGGCACATTAATAATGTTATATTAAACAGATTATTTAAGAATCAATTGAGAATATACATACATACATGTGTCTGATTCGTTTTGGCAAAATTTTACGAACACATAATAGAATATGTAATGTGTAAAATATGATAGACCATCAGCTCGTTTGTAACAAGCGTTTATAAAAGAATAGCTGAAAGCGTGTAGCAGTAGTTAACTCGAGCAGTTGGAATAGTTTTAGTATACTCTCGATCATTCCTCGTCCGAGCGTACTGATGCCAGTCGGGGCGTACTCACGGTGGTTGGGCTGCAGGAAGGCTTACAACAGCAGGCGAGGGCGAGAGGCGCGGCGAGCGTGCCGGCGGCGAGCACGATCGCGCGCACGAGCGCTGGTAATACTGGCAACACGCCGACGGCGCAGTCGCCGGGCACGCCCGCGCAGCCGGCGCCGCAGCGGGCGCGCCTGCCCACCATGCTGCTGCTCGACCCCACCTACTTCCACCAGCTGTTCACGCTCATGCAGGCGCTGGGCCAGATGCGCGAGCCCGGCACCAACGGGGTAACTCTTTGTGCACTTCCACTGCTACTACTGCTCCCCGCGGTCGCCTAGCCGTGGGCTTCGGCGTCGCGGCTCGTTGGCTCGATTCCCACCGGGAACAATTATTTGTATGGCCTACAGATAATTCTTTTGGATCTGGGTGTTATATTCATAAAATGCAGCACAAACCATAGATCTTAAAGTAGGGGCACCGTTTTATATACTTAAACTGTCTGTGTGTCAAATTTCATCTAAATTCGTATTTGCAAGATTGAGTAAGAAACAAAAATATATACAAAATTTCATTTATAATATTAGTATAGATCAGTAATTGTCACCATGGACTAGTGTGGCCTTTCATAACAAATTGATGGTTGTGGGTTTGAAATTTGAATATCGAGATACAATAACTTTGCGTTGTTGTTTCTTAGGACAATGCAGGCTGATCCCCCGATTTCCTGAAAATTAGGATGATTCATGCCTCGGATGGGCATGTAAAAAAACGGTTCTGGGCCTGATTTCTCTCCGGTCGTGCGGGATATCCGACCGTCTGACAAAGAAACTTAATAACTCTCATGGCCCGATGGGCCTTGTGCGCTATAATATCTTCTGCGCAGTTGATTGATCTCAATAGTAGATTAGGACCATGGACGAAATTCGACTAGGAGGACTTAATTTTTTTTATAGATAATCAAACTTTACTATTAAACGTAAGTGGTGAGAATATAATGATACGGTACTATTAATCTCATCTGACAACTAGCTTAAAAAGGAATCTGGAACCTTAAACATCTGATAGAAGCTGATTTGGATTATGTTGTTTTTTAAACTACTATCTACTACTACACGTATGACGTTATTTATTGAATCTTTATTTCCAGTTTTTATTTTTAGACAAAGACACATAGAGCTGACTTTTTAATACAAGCCACATTTTTAACAATTTAACCTATAGCATATTAACATTTTCTGACATTTCCATTCTTAATAGTGAACATCCTCGTTTCATAATAAGCATTCAGTAAGTAGTTTTATTGAAGGAACCGACTTCTTTTATCAATGAGTAAAGACTCGAATCGGCATTTCTTTAATATCATCACATAAGCGTCTTATCGTAGTATAAGGTGTGAATTTAATGTTTTTTCCGTACATTGGTCTTATTTTTAGTATTTAATTTATTTATTTATATCATGTTTCATGCGTTATTTCGTTAATTTTAATTCAAATATTACAGGAAATGGTGGCCCACACAAAAGCTCAATTATTATCAAGACGCGTATGGGACATACTTCAAGCGGTACCCCTGAACCCGACGCTCCTAGAAGCCTTCCAAAACCCTATAGAAAGCAAATTGCCCGAGCTCCTCGACCCGACGAGTCCGCAGAAGCTTATGTACTCCTTGCACATTATAGACAAACTCAGTTCAAATAACAACAACTCTAGCGTAAAGGAAACGCCAGTGATCAGTGAGAAAAACCAAGAGGAAAAGGTCGCTGTAGAGAACTGGAACGAGATATTTATAAAGAAAGGCGGTTTAAGGATACTTTACGATATCATGATGTCAGGTAAGCTTAATGTTATTGTGGAAAAAAACATAAATATTCCAAGAAGTTGGAATTTGATGCAAAAGTTTAACTTATAACAGACACGGAATGACATTACAGCCGCGTAGAATATAGCATAGTCCCAAACTTTTGGTAATCTCCAATTACAAGTTTTGTGTGTGATGCAATTACAGCAAATAAAATCTGAGAGCTTAAAATTGATATAAGAGGTGTACATGTTAGCAATCTCTTACTTATGTATACTAAAAAAAACACGTGAAAACAAACAAACACACACAATGGTGATTGTGTCTTAACCAAAACATGTAATAATTCATAAATAAAATATTCTCACTTTTATTTATACCGGGACAAGCTCGTTGAGATCTTCCTTGGGATCTTAATATTAAACTTTATTTTAACTTCACCTCAATAAAAGTCAACGTTAAGATTCGGCATTATTGTATATGATTTAAATTATGGCATGGTAATTATTTTCTTAGTACCCTCTAAACACATCAAGGCTGGTATTACGTATGACATGGTATATTTTATCAATAAGAACAAGTTTCTACAGATGAGTTATATTTATTTTATTCATTTTTTTGTTCTGCTTTGCAGGTGTATTACAGCGTAACGACGACAGCGAGTGGAGGCAGGACTGCCTTGCGTTGCTGTTGCAGCTGTTGTGCCGGATAGGCACTCTGCCTTCTTCTGACCCCGCTCAGACACCTAAATTGCATCCGGTTAGTTTTTTCATACGACTTAATCGTTTTAATATTAGGAATTATAACGTGGAATCCAAAGAGACCCAACCACTAATTTAGGAACAATGACATGGTACAAAATTTTGAAATACTTTAAAACCGAGTGATCTATATAATTGCATAATTTCCTAATACCCTAGCCTTTGACCGCAATGTCGAACGATTTGGCTCATTTTTTGAGACATTAGATCTTTTTTTCGGTATCTTTTTACCTTTCCCTGACAATAATTCGGGTTGTATATTGTTGCATTATGTTGCAATTTATTTGCTTCTGTATTTGTAATAAAGGGTGACATACAAGTTGTATATCTTTTTAGAACAATACTTTTTTCTGGATGTAAGGTAACATTATGTCCTTGTCTCAACCCAAACAATGTGTATGCGAAGTTCCATGACAATCTCGTAACAAATAGACACTACAATATAGCTTTATTATTTTTTATAATCTATAAGAGGACCCGTGCTGCTCCGCACTAATGTTAACGCCTAGCTTACTTCAATTTAACCAATTTAAATGGACAAAATTTCAACTGAAAGAGCTTGTTTCAGTGAGTGTTCTTAGACTAAAATGAACCTTGTAACTTAATGAGAACCGGAGATACAGACAAAGGCAATGAA
This sequence comes from Graphium androcles, assembly GCA_018247855.1. Lineage (NCBI taxonomy): Eukaryota > Metazoa > Arthropoda > Insecta > Lepidoptera > Papilionidae > Graphium > Graphium androcles. The sequence goes on from DWHK01000962.1 coordinate 11,747, forward strand.
AACATAAGAAATTTATATGAGGAAATCCTATTTGCGTATATCTTAAGAACGGTAACATTTATATGATTTCCAATGCTTAAGGACATATCTTTGCATCAAAACCTTGCAATCAAAAAATAATTAAGCTAATTGACTTGATGGAATGAGTGGACTAACTTGTATTAGATTTAATATATAGATTATATTAAAGTCAATTTTATGACTTTTTACGTAAGGTATTAAAAAATGCTAAAAATTATTTATTTCCAACTTAATTAGCAAGGCTCTTCTATCTTTCTCAATCTCAAAAAAGAAAAGCCTTGAACTGGCCTAATTAATTATTTTCTCACTTTTACTAGCTAGTTTATTTATACCTAATTGTAGGAACTACCGGTATAAGTGTGTGGTGCATGTATGTAAAAAAGGACAAGATTGAGT
>DWHK01000963.1:0-12163 GCA_018247855.1 Graphium androcles
CTTTGTAGCATTCATGGTCACGGGTAGGACTGAGGTGTTTGACGTCCTGATGTCCGTAAAGTTGTTTAATTTAAAATGTCGAATATTCGCGTAAGTCTCAGAAATGTTATTATAAATATTTATCGTAAAAAAAAACCAACCGTAGGCGTTTCAAAGCGTTTTTTCTTTATCACAGAAAACATGCAAATGAATTATTCTGGTTAATTTGTTCAACAAATACATACCTCCTCTACGTTAAAAAATATCTTCAACTATGTTTAGCTCATACTAGAAACAATCATAATTAAATTCTTTCAGTAAATAGATAGCGGATAATAGGTAAATCTTTTATAATAAAATGTTTACGTTTTTAAAACAAAAGTCAGATAAAATAAAAAAAAAACTCCTTGACGTTCTTTTTAGGTCATTGTTTTTCGCACTGGTTTTCTTATTTCAATCAAGAGGAAAGAACGATTATGCTATATTAAATAAATATATTTTACTTTGAGTATATATTTTGTCTACATTACTGTAAAAATGTTGAGGTCATAATGACTTGTTCAGGTCGTCATGATACCAGATCATCGGCTGAAGAAGGAACTAAACTGTAAAGCGACTCTTGTCATCCAATCTTTCTTGGATTTCAAGCCAGAGTTGTTTGGATTGCCGCCTTTTAAGGATGCACTGACGCCAATCAAAGGGTAATTTGGAGGATAAGGTAATAAAACAAAATAAAGATATATTTCTATATTACACACGAATGGCGCTTCATGGATGAAAATAAAATGCATCTTGGTTTCACTGCTACTTATTTATTGCGTTTAAAACCAAACCCAACGTTGTTTAATCACATATAGTTGTTTTTCCTTTTTATTATTAATTACTAGTACAATTTACGGTTATATTTTATATAATATGCTATCTTATAAAGCCCGTACGTAGAAACAATCTTTTATAAATGGTTTTTGATTTGTATATTATAGGTTTTTAATTATACATAAATATGTAATATAGCCGTAATAATTTTGAATAACAATAAAAAAAAGAATTAAAATTATCAAATGAAAGAAAAAAGAAGCTGTTTCGTACAAGCAATAGTTACGCAAACGAAGAAGAAAAGATTTGGTGTCGCACGGTACAATTCTCGTGTTTTACAAATGAATATAACATTATTTTTATGGAAAAATCCGATGAATAATATAAATACCATAATATAGAAACAAATTATAATGAATTTTTAAATATGAATATTACATATAGTTTTTTAATGAACACATTTAAAGTTAAGGTAAAAAATCTAACATTACTTTATAAATATACATATATGCGGTTGAATAAGTGTTTAATCGTATTAAATAAAAGTAGCTATTAATAAGACTTAACTGTCTTAGATACAGGGACTATTTATAAGGTTTTACACACATCTAAATATAATACACTTTACATGTAATTATTACATATTATATATTATTTTACACAGCTATATGGAAACTTAAAATTCGTTACAAGTTACTTGAGAATAAAAATACAGACGCCCGAAAAAAGAATGTTTGAGCAATAAAGAAAAAAATCCCAACTATAAATACCTATGATTTATATCTTAAACTGCTCTATACATTGAAAAACTAGTAGTTCATTTCTTTTCAGAGTAACTGATACAATTTGTACCCATATAGACATTACGAGACTTGTTAGTAATATTTTACAAATTAGTATGATGTAATTTTTTTCCAATTTAATTATTTCAATTGATTTAAATGCATTACTCTGAGAAGAAATTTGCTGCTACTAATAACCCTGTATAGATATGCTTATACATAAATGTTTACATTTAGATAACTAAATATTATATACATGTTGGTAGTGAGTGTATTAAACCGCGAAATGTTTTATCAGTTGGTACTGTACCGTACAGAACTTTTTCGTGTTGCCTCTCCTTAGTGGCAATGTGGTGTTGTAACAATTTTTGTTCGTGTCACCATTTTGTTTCGACACAACGTCACGAATTGATTTGGTTTCACGTGACATTCTCATCACGTTACCATATATAAAACGATGGAAATAACTTTGCTTTCCAATTATATTTGTATTAACAAATCATTATTTGAAACGAATCGAAATCATTAAACGAAATTATAGTAGTCGTCTGCTCTGCGCATGTTACAAAAAATCTGTTTGACTGTCTGTTTCTAAACTTTATACAATCTTGTGGAACATTATAGTATGAACATTTAAAAATTTACCTGAGAGAAAAAAAAATTAGATAGGGCAAGTATAGTAAAAATATTTTGCGCAAAACGTGCGTGCCGCTGCAGGACGCCCAACGGGCACTCAAATTATTGCGTACATGAAGTTTTTATAAAAAAAAAAAAAAAAAACCTACAGCAAAAGAAACCAATTTTCCGTTTATTCCACTTTAATTGTATTTCGTTATCGTCTCTATAGAAAGCCAACCAGCGCTGAGGTAGATAAATAATATCGATAATTTGAATTATATTTTACAACAGCGATAAAATATGCTGCATTAAATAAATTTAATTTCGTAACATATTTTCGGGTAGCACTCCGCTTGTCTATTTGGTACGATTTTCTTTGTTTTGCAGACGATCAGATCTATAGTTTGTGATAAAAAATATTCTACATAGTTGATAGTATTAAGTATCACATAAAGGAGGTCGGAATGCCAAGTTTTCTTTAGAGCCTTGGGCTTATTTCCGTCCTTATTTGTCAAATACCGAGTTATTTTCACGCAACAACTTGTCTTTTAGCTGTTCATGTCTGCTTATAGAAGAAACTACATATTTGTCTGCTTCCGGCAGATATATGCGGTTATAAAGTTATTGCGTGTGGTATTTTTTTCTCAACGTTTGGGGCAATAGTCTACGTTAAAGGAGATATTTCATAGTAGGTGTAATGTTTATTTTGTATACTCTGTATCTGTATAGGGGATACGTCAGGATATGTACAACGTTTTTCTTCCGTATAGATGTTTATAATTTACATATTGTTTTATCACAGTTTGCGCCACAGTTGTTTGTATGGCGTCTATTTCTATGCTGCCTGTCCGCAACAGAACTGTTCAGTCTTTTAAATTTACCTGGCGTATTTCAGATCATCAAATGTTATCGATTGGGTTATTTAAAACTAGTATCTGTTATGGTTACATTGCATAAAGTTCAAGTGATTTCCCGATCGGCATTGTGGTATTTAGATGTTATAATTATGAACACATAAGCATTTCAATGTCTTTTTAGTATATTACGAAGGAACATTATTCTTTCATAATTTTTCTTTCGCTCTGAATGCATATTTTTTATTTTTCTTATTGAAAACATTGGCGCACCGCGCTCATAAAATTCAGTTACCATAGCAACGAGTCAATCGCAATCTTCGCGCCACTGAATGAACCAGCATTATAGCAACACCGCGACTATTTATACACTCGCTTGAACAGTGACAAAATATCAAGGTGATTTTCTTTAGCGCGATAGATTTTTTTTGCAAATAATAATAAAAAAGATAAGAAAGAAGTCGTCATGTCTGATAACTATTTTGTCATGTTCGAGACAATTAATAGCGTACTTTTTGAAGATTAGGTAATAAAAAAATCTGCAACGAAGTTTTATGTCCTGCTTTGTTGTAGTTTTTGTTCCCGCTGATCTTATTTTCAGCAACCGCAAAGATTGCGAGATTTTAGTTAACATGGCAGCCGAATTATATTGTAGTGTCACGTGGAGACATCTATATTATCTTCGTAAGCAAATTTTGAAACGTTTACATTATTATCAACTAACGCGATTTGACCGTCTTTTAAAATTTGTCCGTTTTTGCGAATACCGTTGGGCGTTTTTGTCTTTTCGGAATTTTTTTCTTGTGCTTCTCGCTTGTAAGCATCATTGGGTCTTTGGGTCATCTGCATATTTTTATTTCCATTTATTATTTTTTCTTCGCAATTGTATTTCCCGAAATTATTTTCAATTTTTACTTTATCTGTCTTTAAGTCGGACTCTGAATGCAATTCCGCATCGTGCTTGTCGTCCGATGTAGCATCTCTTACCTCCTTCTCCTTTTCTTCTTTCTTCTTCTCACTCTCAGCTAGTTCTTTTCTCTTCTGCGCGTTCCACCAAGGCATGAAACGTTGGAACATGACCCTTGATCTGTGCTGGGGTTTTAGGACCCAGGACACTGCCATCTCGACATCGGCTATTCTGTAATGGTAGAAAGATTTTTTTTGAATTCCCTGTGTTACACAACCTTGACTACAATAACCGTTACTCAATAAAAAGGTGAAATGCTAAGATTGGAACAACATTGAAATAGCCAATTTATTATAACAATATTTTTCTACCTTTAATGTAGAGCCATTCCATCGTATCTACCGAACCAAGTTTATTAATAAACTTTACCGCGATAAAATACCAATGTACATACAACAAATAGACATAGTGACATTGTTTCCTTTACAATTTTTTTGCGAAATGACAAAAGCCATATTAATAATTATATTGTAATAAATTTAGCTACTTAAAAGATCAGAATTTATGTACAAGCACTTCATTTTTTTTATTCAATAACCGTAATTGTAGTCAAGGTTGTGTGAGACAGGGAGCTCGACTGATTCCCTTCCATTGTTGTGGTTTCTGAAATACAAACTATTCGAATTAAAATGATAAAAATAAAATCGATATGACAGAACAATCGTTTTTGAATATAAAATGAACATCACGCTTCAAACATTACATCTAGACTAATATCATTAAATCGTATCTATGTCATAGATTTATATCGATGGCTGAAGTAATAAAGACTCGAAATCAGTTTAAAAATTAACTATATATTGATAGTCTAGTTTGTCATGGTGGATATTGGCCAAAGATATCGGAATCCATTATGTTATTTTATTACAAATTGGAAAAAGTAGCTACAATTTGACGACATAAAATTAGCAAATCCAGTGTCTTTAGCTGTTGAATTACATAACTATTTCATATTATTTCTAAAGATACTGTGTTGTAGCAAATCCATGATATTAAATATATATAATTTTTTTATATAGAAGCATAACAATGACAGCATTTCCCAAACACAAGTAGTGTATTTTAAACGTTGAAATCTGAGTCAATCACTTCCATTCGAGGTATTATTTAACGCTAGCTGCGTCCTTTCGATTTCACCCGTGTGATTTTTTTTGGATTTATGCAAAATCTAGCTAATGGACCATCGCTGAGTTAAATTTCAAAATCCAAATCTATTCATCCGTTAAGGCATGATTAAGTAACAAACATCCAAAGATACAAACTTTCACATTTATAATATAAGTATAGATATTTATACTCGTGCCTTTATAAAAGGTTTGCTTGCATCGGAGTATCCGACTTCGATCCGTGTAAGCTGTTACATTACGGATATTGGGCGAAGACGGGGGATTTTCTCCTTCAATTTCAAGCCTCTAAAGTCCCAACATAATGAGTTTTTAAAACTCGAGACTTTGGAAACTTAAATTATTTTTCATAAGGAGGTTATTATGTACAGTACTGATACAGTCATTTTGTAGAAGAAATGATCGCATCTACACAAAAATTGTGGCAAATCCACAGTAGACGTAGTAAAGTACTCTTGCTTGCGCATCCATCTAAAACCAATAATCCAATAATGGGTTGATTGTGAAGCACATGCTCGCTGCTGAATAAGCAAGCTGAGCTTTCTTGAATGTATCTGTATTTATCCAAAGTTAGATCTTCCATGTCTGGAACAACATTTCAGTACTTGTATTCAAGTAATCATTACAAAAATGAATTATAATAAATATATTCTGGTACATACTGGCTCCAGAGAGAATCAATAAGAGTGATCCAACTGCGCGGATGTCTAGGTATGTATATATATAATTTTGCACTGTAGTACTAGAGATACGATATGACTGGCAAAAATTGTGCTTTATCGCGGGTACTAGTGACTATATTCTATATATTCCCATATTTTTTAATTCATTCGATTTTTTCGCTTGTTGCACCAAACTAACCCACCAAGTTAGTATCAGCAAGATAAAGGCGGGTCATTTAAAGCAAAAATACAAAGTTTTTTTCATAGGAAAGGTTGGCAAGCGAGCAGACGGTTCACCTGGTATTAAGTGATGCCGTTACCCATGGACGGACACACACAACATCCGAAGAGTTGCGTGTGCTTTGTCAACCTTGGAAATTGGATACAATAGATTAAAGGGTGGAATGGGTTAAGATTATATTAAGGATTTGGTGAGGAAAGGAATGGGAAAAGAAGAGAGTAGGAATGGCCATCCGGCAAACTTAAGAGCCATGCATACTTTATCTTATACGGGTTCTGTGAAGTTATTAATATCCGCGGGATTCGCAGCTAGGACATATGAATTGTATAACTAGATCACTAGGTTATAGAGCTGCATAAATTCCACTATGAATAGATATGTGATATAAAATTATTATATCTTACATGTCTTGAATCTTGATTCACTCCCGGCCAGTTATTTGCCATTGATATCTAGAATAATTAACACCGCCAAGTGTATTTCAGTTGACCACGCTTCTGCTTGCCTAGAATGGTCCAGTCCATAGCCTATTTAAGGCTCTGGATCTCAGGCTCTGCGTTGGGCGTGGTCGAGCTAGCATTGACGGCGCTCACCTATTCACTAACTGATATCGTGATATCAGTAAATGAAAATATTGTAAGTGCCGTCATAAGACCTGTTCAAGGCGTAGGATAACAAATTAAGAGACGAATACGGTACATTGACGTTAAAGTCAACGTATCGCATTTAGATCTGACAAATATTAATCAGTCTCATAATTTTTCGTAAATGTGTGGGTATACAGATAAATTTGGGCACAAAAATAGTCATATTCAAAGTCTCATCAACCCTTATCTGGTAACTGTCGGGAACTCGGCAATTGAAGCAGTTAACGACTTCAACAAACGAGATCTACAGCCCATTTAACTGGTCTGGTTAGGGTATGAGGGAAACCAATTCACCTTAATCTCACAAATAATGACAATAGACCAGGTAGGGCCTTTACATCTTGCATGGAATGATATTTGCGAGATTGAAACCCTTTCAGATAAATCTGAATCGATCGATACATACATATGTAGTTGCAACCTGGAGGCAACAGAGCTTCAAAATTGTTAACTTTGACGACTAAAATATAATAATTCAAGAGTCTTAATGTCTCCAAATTGTACTTACATACCCAAACATAAATTTACTTCCTTTATTTACGTAATTTTTTTCCCTGGCGTAAAGTCCATTTTTTCATTTGTGATTTTTGTTTTGGCCAAATAATTTGTCGATTTGACGTCTCAACAAGGTACAAACAATACTGCTATCGTTGCTTTCGTCGTTAATGAATGGATTAAAGTATTTATTTACAGCTGGGGAAAACGAACCCTCGAAATGTAGATTAGCTTATCACTTTTTTTAGAGAAGAGCTGGTGTTCCCGCCTTATGACAAGTAATGGCCAATTTAAGAAGCACTCCATCATGTTAACTAATTTCAGTCACAACTGTGCATGCATGTAATGTAATAGTGAGCTCGAAATTCGATATGAAGAATTTTATCACACAGCTAATTTTAATTCTCGTCAACTATTCACTGAAAATATGCGTATATAATACACTAGTTATTGCCCGCAACTTCATTCGTATATCTTTAATGAAGAAACTTTTATCTCGTTCAGATTTAAAAGACATGAAGCCATTTTTTCGCTTTGAGTCAAGTTGTATCTCGTTTGAAAATGGTCTAAAAATTCAAAATTCCGTAGATTCAGAGAAATCTACTGAACACACTTTGTGCCATTTTTTTTCAGTTCTATTACGTTTTCTTTATCATTTTCATTTTCGGCCTCTACCATCAATGCATAAGCCAATCGGGTTGTACTCTTTTATTATATGTATACACATTTTACATTAGATCTTGCAACTTAATTACTTTTGATTTATCGATATCTGTGTTCAAATATAAAATTTTATTTTCACTACTGCAAGTGTAAAATAAATTTAATAGTATTTTATTGCTTCCCGATTTTATATTCGTAAACAGAAAATTACATATTTTTCATAGAAAATGGTGGGTAGGAAATAGAGACCGCTTACTCGAGGAGTAAAGACGACCTATAGAAGCCCCCAGCCACACACATACCAGACGAAATAAAAACCCAAATACTTGTACTTTATACCACATGAGCATACAGAAAACAGTTGTCAATAACACATCATGGCTCGATCATATGCAGCCAATGTTCCATCCCACTTTATATAGTTTAGATATGAAAACCTAATACCTGGTTCAATAGCAGTAACATCGATTTGTAATGTTGACAACATATTTTTGTGTGCATATAAAATGTGTAATATTTGTACCCGCCTTTGAGACTTGATGAATAATATCTATGACTGTATGGACGTCGTTTCTCATTTCCATAACTGGATTCATTAAAACACAGGTTCCGTCAGCCATTGCGTAGTGGCATTGAATGGCTATTCTAATGTTTCGTCAATTATCACTTTTTTTACAATCTTGAGATTATTACTAGCAGAAAAACTATAAAATCTTGAATCGATAATAAATTTGAGATGTTGCAAATAGTTAACAGAGACAATATAAATGTATGACACCTTAGCTAAGTCCAGGAAAATAGGATCTTTTATTGTCTGTACTGACCTTCTTTTAAACCTCTCACGGTCAAGAGCGTGCCGCTCCCAATGGCCAGCCCTCGCCTGCCTTGCGGCGAATGCCCATACACGCATTACGTGAACTTTTGGTGGCTTCTCCGAAAACCGTACCTGTTGGATGATGGTTAAAACATTTTCATTTTATTTAATCGAAAATAAAATATCTACAAACTAGTAATATCTCCAGTTTGGGGTTTAATCAAAGTTTGATATCTCGATTCATGAAAAAACTCGTCTAAAAATCAATTCATTCAATAGAAAGTGTTTAGAGCCGTCCGTGAACATATATAACAATCGTGGAATAGTAAATACGTTGACTGTATTAAAGAAAACTCGAGTTGAAGAGAACTTTATTGAAGATAAGTAATGTAACTTGCTTGAGTTGAATAACTTGACAAGAAAGAATACTCCTTCTTTTTCTTGAAGGTATCACCTACTAAGGTATCCACATCGGTGTATTGTTTGACTCCCATGTCGTCCACGGTACTTCTCCGAACGATCTAGTATTATATGCAACATCAAAAGTAGGTTTAGTATGTAACCCTTTTTAAGTCATTCTAGGAAAGTCAACAATCGACGCCAGTGACAGTCGACTGAGAGTCAAAAAGACGAGATTCCTTCCAAGAAAGATAACGTGCACAATTACAACAAAACAACAGAGATAACGACAGTAACGGCTTCAAAACAAAGCAGATAACCAAGTCGATGGAAAGACCAGCGACCTCTAAAAACGAAACTTAAGTTTCCTCATCCTTTTCTCTGGAATTCAAACTGTGATTAATAATGTTCTGACCTCAACAAAGGTCGCGGAATGGTGATGTCAGGAATTTATTTACCGAGCGAGCGAAGCGAGTACGGTCAATAGATATACAATTGGAGTTCGGTCAAAAACATATTTTATGTATGTATATACCGTGATAACTCTTGAACCAGTGTTCCAAATAAAACGAAATTTGAAATGCATGTAGGTAATATTAGTATAATTTTAAGTTCGTTTGGCATCAAAATCGGTTTATTAGTTTATGAAATATTTAAATTAATTTCAAGGCATAATGTAATCGTGAGGTCCAAGTTCGCGACGAAGAACTAATTACGTCAAGTATTAAAAATTGTCGTTATAATTAAACTGACTATGGTAATGATTTTCAAATATTATTTGCTCGTATTAACAAATTAAGTGATGGCTTTGTGACTAATCATTTACAAACAACGATTGTAGATCGTTGGAACACAAAGCAATTTTGCAATTTCCATTGGCCAAGACGGTAAGTACGTAAACATTGTTACGTCACAATTTTCCACGAAGGCCTTCCTTACACCAGATCGAATACTCTTGCGCATAGTATAAAGGGGAATGGCCCTGACGTGGCCAATTTGTTTACGTGTCTCATGACTCATAAGTGACGTCACGTATCGCTGTTCCGATTACGCCAAGGATGACCGTAAAAACAGTAACGGACAGCAGAAGCTATTGCGCATCGGTTTATTTTAGACGATTCCGCGATTTAGCATGAGCGAGGCGTTGTTCTAACTATATCTACTAACTATATGCTACTACATATAGCTACCATTGCAACCACGCAATTGTTCGATGAAATCAATTAGCTATGAAGACAAAAATTTCAGCGAAGCTCAAACAGTTGTTTTGAGTTAGGACGCCCTTTTTGCTCCTAAAAAATATTAAAATTAACAATTAATTAACCCTATCAGTGTTCTGAATTTTATTTTAAAGTTACAACACCGTAGTTTGATAGAAAATGCTGATTCTGTGTAAGAAATCCGCCTTTGTTCTCGTTGTTATACAAGGATTTGCAGTAAAGATTAAATTAATCAATACTACGCGTCATAAACATCACCTTTAAGTATTGACCTCTAGAAAAGTCAGACCACAGACCAACCCACATATATTAAATTCCGCAATATTGCAATTGATTAATCTGATACAGCTTATCGATAGGCGATAAGATATTGCCGTTGTATCTCGACGGGCATTCTGAGTGTTAGCATGTGCAAAATATAAAATACATTTACAGTATTCGTCGTGATTAATAATAAACAAATACTAATAATAATGACACTTTGTTTCCTTCCTCTTTGTGACAAAACGCAGTAGTAAATTACCATTGTTTCGTTGTGTTTACCCAAACACGATAATAAGTACATCGAATTAAGGTAGAGCATACACCGGTTTTTGAAACAGAGGATAAATCCTTGGTAATCAAAATTTTCATAGATAAACCCTCACGTTCGTCGGTTAAATCAAATTCTTTTCTTGTACATTTTGCCATCAAAGGCTTAAGAGTATATTTTGCACTTTCCTCAATACACCTACTTACTCCACTTTACAAATGCTTATCTTCCTAAGAGTCCTTTACTTACTTTCTTATTGACTTACAAAAACACTTTAATTAAAAAAGGAGTTGATAAAAAACCTATTCGAACAAAAAAAACAATCGTTCCGATATTACCCTGCTAGCTTTGACCAAACAATATCGCTATTTAGTATCTCTCTCGCACAGTATGTCATCGCTTGCGAGTTAAAAGGAGATGGAAATATAGCAACGAACTGTAGCATGGAAGAGACACAATAACACGAATTTCTAAGCAATATAATCAATCATAGAAAAAAAATGAAAAAAGGTCTATAATCAAATACAATAAAGTACTTTTTAGGTATGAAGATAAAAAGTGATAAATATTAAGTGTTAGTGTAAATTTTAATTGCTTTTTATTGCTAAGAAATGTTGAATAGAAGTTAGCAACCTGAATGAGTTCTTATAAATAGCATTCTTTGTCGTTGCACCCGTATTTTGAAATATTAAAAGCTTATTCCCAGTATGTACAACGTGAATCATTGTGAAACCGCTATGGCTGATGAAATTCTCCTGGGAAAGTCCCTTTACCGCTTATTGCCTATGGTTTAGTAAATAAAAAAACGCTTACGATGCTAATGAATGTAATAAGGTTGGTACACGATATTTTATTGATGCTAAGAACGCTAAAGGTATTCAAAATAATGTTTTTTATGTAAATATTATTTCATCAAAAACAGTTTTAATAATACAGTCTTATTATGTAAAAACCGTGCCACTATATTAGAAGTCCCGTAATAGTGAAATTTCTCCATGTAGACTCGACTATATCACATTTCATAATAATTTCAATAGATTAGCGATGTTCCAAAAAACGTTCCTAAAAATGTTTTCGCTTAGCCAATTAATAAGTATATAGATTTTACTAATTAAAAATGAACTTTCGATTTATTTTCAAGATTGCTTAAGCGTGCATTTAAAATATTTTTAAGACTATTGATAACCCTGTTCGAAAAAGCGCTTTAAACGCTGAAATAAAGTTGGCCACACTAGCTAAACCCTACATGAGAAAACTACTCAGTTCAAGGTGGATATTTACGATACAACACTCAAGGCAGTTGGAAAGCCACCAGTCATTGCTGCTGATAATTAAAACATGATGCAACTC
>DWHK01000964.1:0-12162 GCA_018247855.1 Graphium androcles
GGACTATGCCCTATGCCCTCTGTCTAGAGGAGGCCTTAGCCCAGCTGTGGGACAATTTGAAAATAGGCTGTTACTTTTACGTTAATTGTACCATTTCTGAGACTTACGCGAATATTCGACATTTTAAATTAAACAAGTTTATGGATTTTATTGCGGTTAATTTTTAATTTTTTCACCCGACGTTTCGAATACTTTACAGCAAGCATTCTTGGTCATTAACAAGTGACATCAGGACGTCAAACGCCTCAGTCCTACCAGTGGCGGGTGAAAAATTTAAAAATAAACCGCGATATAATATGTATATAATATACAAATCGTATTAGTCTACGAACACTCGATAGAGTGAGCTCTTTGATTTGGAATTTTTACAACTTAAAATTGTTGAGTTGAAGAGTAAGAATTGTTGAGCTAGGTATCAACATCGGTGCGGAGCAATGCGGGACCACTCGTTATATATTATTGTTAATAATATCTATTTTGAGATTAAACCGATGCGAATGAGTCGGTATAATTTTACAGGCAAGTTAACCAAGCATCTACGAGGATGTACAAAGCAAATTCGGTCGAATTTAAACTGATGTAATATAATAAGATTCAGGCCAAGATTGATATATAAAGCTAAAGAACATTTCTATGATTTTAAGAAGCACATTAAAGTGAAAAAAAAAATAGGTGGTATCGCCTATTGATCCAAAAAAACTTTGTTTGTCAATGGGTCGTTAATTTGTCCATAGCATTTTCTATAAGTGTATATTATTATTACAACTTAAACATTGAAAGTTTACATACATATTAAAGAATGCTATATGTAAGTTGCGTTATTTATAGAATCAAAAATATACATTATGCATATCCCTTTCTTACCATATACATTTGTTGAATACGAATGCAAAATGTTACGGGTTTTGTAGACATGCCGACGCATATTAATCCGATATTGACTGATTACATTTACTTAATAATACGAGAGAGAGCAAATAGTCGCCGCAAGGCGGGCCGGATGACGGTGGTTCGCATCTGACTACTGAATAAGAGTTAATCTTCATAACGTTACCAAGGGTTAAGCTATTAATTTGATTCATATACACATAACCTCTACCTACTATTCAAGGTGGTAAACCATAACATCCTACATAGAGCTTTTGTTGCACTTCTACGGCCATGTTAGCCCAGGGAGGTAGTTCATCCAGCTTAAAATATAGTATGCACTGCTCTTAGGGTTGTCGGATGGCCATTCGTATCTTCTTCTTTTCCTACTCCTTTCTCCACCTTATGCTTAATATAATCCAAACACATCCTTTCCTTCTCCTTTTTTAACCTGTTTCATTCAATTTCCAAGGCTGGTACACGCAATTCTTCGGATGTTCTGTGTCTATGGGCGACGGGATCACTTAACATCCCGTAAACGTCTGCTCGCTTGCCAATCTTTCCTATAAAGAAGGGGTTTTTGCCGAGTAGGTGCGGGTTTAACAGTCTTATGGCGTTTAAAATTGGCAAAGGATTTATTCTTATATAATTAATTGACATACAACCTAATAAAAAAGTGGAGGATAAAATGAGCATTTTACTTTTAACACTGGATCAAAAATAAATGATGCTTGGTTTAACGCGTATATTTATGTAGTTTCGTCTGTGGCATCGTAGATTTCAAATGGTTGAACCGTTTTAGAGTTAGTTTTTTCATTGTTTGAAATGTTGCTTCATCGAGAGTCTCCTTAGTTATGGTGCAACAAATATTCAGGTTTTTGAGGTTCATTCATTTGTTAGGTTTTATTATTCTTAGAATTAGATTTGAGAAAAATTTTATGACGCGCTAGCATTTGCTATTGAGCAACTTGATATAAAGATTGAAAATTAGAACATATAGTACCACTCTTAAAAATCTTCCCAGCCTCCCTTTGTTCTGGTCAAAATTATCCGAGGGTATAACTCCTTATTACCTCCTTATTATATAGTTTAACTCTTATGTTACTCTATCTTAGTTTATCATTTCCTAAGATAATGTGTGAAAGGTTGCTAAGGCTGTACGGTAAGTAATATACCGGTATATAATAATACTACCGGGTAGTTGTTGTCCGCGCTTTTACTCGCAATTTACGAGATTTATTTTTTAAACGGTAAAATAAATATAAGTACGATACCCATGCCTAAATATTTGTTAATTTTATTATCATTTTTCTCAGCTTCTAAATGGCGTAATATTATGATACATTTACCATCTTTTAAGCTAGACGCTACGCCAATACAACTGTGCTGCATTAAATTTCACGTAGTAATCTTTCTGTGAGGCGGGTACAAATGGATAGACAGGTAAAAATAAAAAAAAATATTATAAAGACGGCTTATATTACTTTATTTAATATCTCCTATGTACTGACATCGGCAAGATACCATATTATTGGCTGAGCGAGCGAAGCGAGTTAAGTTTACAATTACAGTTTGGGCAAAAACATATACTTGGTTTAACTGTTATATTTTCTGTACAGATGGTTCGCAATTATATTATTATTTATAACATGACATAATATTGTTTCATAATTATTATAAAACGTCTATATCAACATTGTGAAATACGAAAAATCAGCAGCAAAATCAATATTAAGACTAGATATTCGCAAACTTAGACGTCGCGATTATTTTGTTTCAAATCTATTTCAATATCTCTTAAACTACTGAGTCCAATGAACTTAATAATTGTTCTAATTTTACCTACATAAATTCCAAATTTCATTTAAATTAAAGCACTGATTCGAGAGTTATCGCGTTACATACATACATAAAATATGTTTTCGCCCTAACTGTGATTGTAAACCTCATTCGCTTCGCTTACTCGGTCAATTATGTAGTAGCGAACCAGGTCCTCGCGGTTATTTTATTTTACATTTATTTCAACATCTATTAAACTACTGAACCGATTTTGATGCCCAACGAACTTAAAAATTTAATTAATATTACCTACATATATTCCAAATTTCATTCAAATTGGGGCACTGGTTCGAGAGTTAATGTTCCGCGTATATTACGTACATACAAACATATATATGTATGTATTTATACATACATATACGTTTTGGTCCCAACTGTAATTGTAAAGCTCACTCGCTTCGCTCGCTCGGTCATATAATTATACAAGCTGAATAATGACATTCGGATTATGTTTCTAAGACTAATAATCTGCAAAACAGGTCTATATCGTCTCACTTTTTAATTATAGCGTCAAAGACGATTCACATCAAAAAAACATGGTCATTTTGACGTAAACAGGACTTAAAACATTAAATTACAAAATCAAGGCAAGTGACAGACTCCATAAGGAAGACGACGCAACGTGGATCTCTGCTAAAGTACGCAAGATCGAGTTTCTCGCTCTACGTAAATTACAAATTGATCTGATTAGAATTAGAAACTAGATTTTGTCTTCGACTTCCGTGGCCCCGTTTATTATTAAAAATTGGTTATGTCCAGTAATTTTATAGACAAGTTGTAAATTAAAAAAATATACTGGTCTCTACTGATCGATAAAATATTATTTACAAAATCTTCATATATTATACATATGAGTGGTGCTAAATGAATAGGTGTTGGGAGGTTAAGGTTAATAATTGGTTAAAAAAACAAATGACATTGTATAAATAAATTGCAACATATGATCTGTTATTTGTAGATAGACAGTTGCAATTATTACAGAGAGCGTATTTTTGTTCCGGCTGCAGCAACAAATCATTAAAATAAAATTGAATAAAAATTTAAAGGGCGCCCAGTACAATTGTTGAATTTTATATTATACGATGGTACGGAACCCTACGAATGCGAATCCGACACGCACTTGGCCGGTTTTTATTAAAGTATTTTTACCATTATCACCACATTATCTCGATTTTTGTATAATGTACACAAAATAGCCAAAAATTAAACATCTGCTTATTCGTTTAATAGTTAGTATATGATAGAGGATGTTTCGTGTAATTATAATAAAATACTTATGAATGTAATAAAATATTTATCCTTAACTTACTTTATTGTTACTTAATTTGTTTAAGATATAAGCGTGTATTCATTTGTTATTTAAGTTAAAATACATAAAAGGACGAATTTATAATCGGATGTGATATATTTAATATTAAAAAAAAAAGAAAATAATAAAGAAACTACCAGTAAGCCGTTCGTTTAATAGGCTTCAATGTTTGTTTGAGCTTAAAGAGTTTAGTTTCCGCATGGATCGGACCAAAATAAATTTTAAAAGCTGAAGTTAGGCCGGATCAACAAGTGACTTTAGGACATCGAACACCTCAGTCCTACCCGTGACCATGAATGCTTTAAAGTATTCGAAACGTGGGATGATAAAATTTAATAATAAACCGCGATAAAATCCGTAAAGTTGTTTATTTGGAAAGTCGAATTCGCGCAAGTCTCAGAAATGTTATTGAGCTTAAAGAGTTTTTAAATCCGATAATTGTACCTTTTTCCCCATTCCGTGTCTTCCACTTCGCACCGTCTCTAGTCTCGCTGGCTTCCGGTATTTCTCATCAATTCAATTTAATGCGGTAACTTTTAGCCGCCATTGCTTGTTTTCTATTTCTCAGTGCTTTTCTTTCGTTCCGTCTTTATTTATAATTAGAAGTAGATATTATATTGCTTTATTTTTTAACATTTAAAATTAGATGTTTTGTATTATAAAATTTATTCTTTGTAATACTTAGAAGCTTAACAGCTTGTGTTTTTATCGAAATGACGCTCTGAAACGGAGTGTGATGACCTTAATACATAAAATATTAAATTTTTTGTGTAGTCAAAGAGATGCCATATACTCAACTCTGCGCGCTTACCAACTCACTTTCCCCACACTTTCCTTTTTACGGTTCTGTATTCAAAGGGTATCCAACAGGACCCTATTACTAAGCCTCCGCTGTCTGTCTGTCAGCGGGTTATATCTCATGATCCGTAATAAAGTTAACAGACAGTTGAAATTTTCATACAGTGTGTATTTCTGTTGCCGCTATAACAACATATATTAAAATAAAAATTAATTAAAAATTAAAGCAAGAAACAACAAGAAACGTGTTTTTGGCTCGATTTTAATTATGGCAACAAGTAGACGCTCAATATGTTCATAGACAGTGTTTTATTGAGGCTTCTTCTTCTTCCTCCTAGCCTTATTCCCAAATTACTTGGGGTCAGCTTCTAATTCAACTAAATTTTACCTGAATATAAGTTTTTACGGAGAGCGACTGGCATCTGACCCCCGCAACCCAAAGGGATAAACTGAACTGTAAGGATTGATTAGTTATCAGAATGTTTGAAGGCACTGTCATCCTTTAACGATTGTCAAAGGTTTTCTTGACAACGGGGACCGCCTTTTACATAGCCATCTGACGCATGGATCATCTTAATTTTAAGGCAATTGGGTGATCGACCCGTATTGCCTTAATCCCGCTAAGAAACAACAACACTAAGTCATTGCCCCGCCGCGGGATTCGAACTCACGACCTCCGGTTTGTAAACGAGGATAGGTACTCCAAAACAAAAATAGAAATCTGCCTTCGTAGCCTAGTGGTGCCTACACCATTTGAGGCAGATTTCTATTGGCTATAGCATAAATAAAATTAAATAACAGATTAAAGGGGGCCCCCATACAAGGATTGAGTATTATATAGTACGATGGTACGGACATCCTTCATGTGCGAATCAGACTCGCGTTTGGCATTTTTTTAAATTATTCTTTCGTTGAACCTGCAATTCTTCTTTCTTGTGGATCTTGTTATAGCGGTTATCCCTTATCATAGTTCGCCCATTTACCTCCTTCTACTTGTAAAATATCAGTTCAGTAAAAAAGTTGTTAAGCTTGAACCGACAGAGTTAGAAATATAAATAAAACAAACGAACTAATTTTCAAATAATGGTTATAGTAACCACCAAGCGAATTTTACGTATTTGGGTTGAATGCTAGTTTCGGCGGCAGTTCCGTTTTCGGCCCCTGACAGGCCGAAACTTCCCCTCAGTTGAGAATAACATTGTATCTGACACTGATATGTTTGAAACAGGCGTTCTCTTTTCATATTGCAATGACTGCATATTCAGAAACTAACATCAAAATAAAATTTTTTAATGAAATATTATTTAATATCATTTAATACTTACACCAACTTTACGACACCTTAGGATACTATAATATTAGCCTTTTCAAAATAAATAGAGAATAATACCGTAATTACAGCGTTTACCTGAACTGTCATTTAATAATAAATGGTAAGAATGCCATATGAGTCGTTTCTTTTGAAAGTGGCCTTCTTTTCTTTTATTCCGAGTAAATACGATAATTCTTTTATAAGTTTTTAGAGTTAATCCAATAATTATATTTGATTTGACGAAAAATAAAACAAAATGTGTAATGTATAAAATGTGTAAAACTTCAGGGTGTCGAATTTTGGTGTTGATGCGCTCTCGTATCGTAGAAATTCACTCTAATATTTTTTCCCTAACGCGCCAAGCCAAAAGTATAACTTTAAAAAATACATAAACTTGCTTTTGTTTGTTCATTTTTTAATTATCGTCGAAAATGGGCTATGATCATATTTTAACCGACTCGCATAGTGAAATTTTCTTGCATCCATTTATTTTATCAAGGAAAAAACGAAAATTATTGCAATAAGTCGAGAGTAGTTTCCACAAATACAACACGAACACCTTTATGAAGTCACCTATTAGGCTAAAGATTTAGAACTGGTTCCTTCGTTATTATAAATTTAACTTATACCATGTCGCATTACATGTTTGAGTCTTGTTGACCTTAGCGATAAATAATGTACCTGGCACATAATTCAAAGTACTAAACAAAAAAAAATAAAAACAAAAGTGACCAGTAAAAAAACAAACATTCCATTTTCGAATGGCGCGCGTTTCTTCGCACTCTTGCACGCGGCGTGGGCGTTTCCGGAGTTGGCTCGACTCGCTCTTAGCTGAGGGCGGATTCGAAATAATTTTCAAAATGATTGTTCTGTAGATGGGCGCCCGCGGTGTCGCCCGGGGTGTGGGTCCATTGCTAGGTGTTCCTCGGTACCGTCGGAGGCCCGCCGGGATCGGGTGCCGGCGCTTTGAGCTACAACGCTAGGGCTGCCACAAGCGACTTACAATTGATCTCGAAGAATATTCCTACGATAAAACTTGCCACTGACGACACGTTCTCTTTATTTTTCTAGCTATTCCCTGCAGTTACATTCGCTATTTTTTTTTATTTGTGCAAACTCCGCTCTTAGTGAGCGTTTACGTCGCGAACGGAGTTACGATGCTAAATAAGAAAACTGGACTTCGAGCTTCGGAGATATTGTAATGAGTCAGTGGAAGTCTTCTATTATATGTAGGTTAATTTTAATTTATTTAAAGTTCTATAGCAAATGTTTCACTTCTACTTTCGTTCTTTTATTTTTCCTTTTTTTTTAAATCAAACGCGGGAAGGCTATCTCGATAAACTTTTCAACGCTTCTATTACTTGACCCCAAAGCGTAAGCATTTGAAAGCGTAATTCGATAAAAAATAAACGCATCTTCATTCCTATAACCTGCATATTCTATAACCTTTATTGTAAACATTCTGTACTTTTTACTCCAATTACCTGCGGTACAAGGGACCCAAAAGAAAGACTTAATAATTGCTCTTAGACATTTAGTAGAGACAATAACACAAACTGAAATAAGGTCTACTAAGTAAGATGTTCTCATATAGGCAATAAATGACAAAAACAAAAACTACACAATCTTACACAGGCGTATTCGTCAATTTTTAGTAGCGTCAAATTATGGAATGACAAAGCTTGTAGATTTTTAAATGCTGGTCGGTAAGGTAGGTAAGTACATACATATATGTTCCTATTTGAAGTCCACTTAAATTTTTTTGTAGACAACAGTTGGCAAAGGATCTACCGGTACATCTGATGTTAAGTGATAAGGTGCACATGTACACCCATAGTGTTGTAACATTTCGTGTGGCGAGGATGAGTTGCCAACTTGGAGAGAATAGATCATTGTATAATTAGGGTGTCCCAAAACCTGACATGCGAAGTGCTACTATTTTACATTAGTTTGGCATGTCAAGCGGTATTACTTACAGGTCGAATAGACTGATTTGTTCAACAAGTGATGTTTGTAACATCCTGTTTATTGCACCCATCGATATACAAAAAAACCCGAGGTATACAGCTCTGAACCAAAGTAACATTTAAAACTGTCTCTAATTGACCGAGCGAGCGAAGCGAGTAAGGTTTACAATTAAAGTTGGGATACAAACACATTTTTGTAGGTATGTTTCGCGATAACAATCGAACTAGGCCTTTAATTTTATAGTATTACTACTATTAGTACTTATTTATACTAGTACAATTTTTTTTATATACTAGATCAATTTTTAAGTTCGTTGGGCATCAAAATCGGTCGATCAGTTTATAAGGTATTTAAATAATATATGTAAAAAAACATTAACTAATAAAATAATCGCGAGGTACAAGTTTGCGGCAAATTACTAGTTGTAAATAAATGTCAACGTTATATTGGCATGTTTTTAGCAAATTCTATCTCACGTGCATGACATATTTTTTACAAATGAATTACAATAAAGTAATTTTCAACACACACAAAAATATTTCAATTAAAGTTATCCGCCGGACAAGTCAAAATAATGCACAATTTGACACTGTGATCTTATTATGTGTATTGTATATCTAGCGTTTTTTGTGTATGGCAATGGCTTTTTTAGTTTCAATTGATTGGCAACCCTATTCTTTAAACCTCACCCCGCCTTGCTATTGTGTCCCCCCTTATAAAATAATCATATTTGTATGTGAACTTTGCGGCCAATGTGGCTAAATAATAATTTATGACCTCAGTGCGTTCCACATAGGAAGCCGAAGGCGATCCGCGAGTCGTGACGTCGCCTGGAGCGCCCGCCGCTCCTCATTGTTCGAATAAATTAAAGCCTTACAAAATTTCACGTTAAAAGGAAAAAAAAAAACTTTTCTGTTCCATACCAGCTCTTGTCGATGATTTGCCTTTAGTGGGAATTCGAAAGAGCGTAGTTCTTCTTTTATTTTTAAACTATCATTAATCGGGTAGAAGTAACGTTACCTATAACATTTTTACGGATACATAGCGGACTTTTGGATTATATGTAATACGGTAACACCACTTTAATGTAACAAAAATTTGTAAACAATATTATCCGTGTCATGTAATATTCGCATAAGACAACATCGTGTACAAACATATTCCATTTAATAGCTTCTTAGTATTTTTCTTGATATTCTAATAACAGACTAAAGACATTAATTCAATAAAAACATATTTATGTAATGTCAAACACTCCGTGTGTTTGATCAGAATGTTATTGAGTATCCCTCTGATGAAATCTCCGAGATATTTAGACTATATTAAGACAGAGAATAATTTTGATTATATACAGAATCTTTGTACTGAATATAGAAGTTGATGAGTATCTATTATATTATATTGGTCAGATTTTCTTGTATTTGCGTAATTGGATTTATGTTATTGGCAAATATTTGTTTATTTGACGAATCAAAATCGCCGTTACGAAAAATATGTGACTGAATGAAAAGTTTGTGAGGATGGATGGATATACGTTTGTTGTTCTTTCACACGAAAACAGCTGAATGGATTTAGATAAAATTTGACATACAGTTTAGTTTATTAGCTGGATTAACATATAAAATTATTAGTTTTTTTTGTAGATTATAGTATTTTGAATAAATCCGAAGAAAAACGCGAGCAGCAAGTTAATTTTTTAATTAAGTAGAGAAATGAATGGGATACGATGAGAGTAGGAAAGACCATTTTCAATCTTTCAAATCAAATCAAGTAAAATCTTCAAGACTTGTAAGATCGCCGATTTTATGTTGAATATGTGTCTGACGATATGTTGCCTCCTGATCGAACGGCTTGTTAATTGCCGTAAGATTTGTATGTAACACTGGATGTTGTCTTCAGTTTCATCCGCCTGATATTGCCTTAAGGTTTTATGCGTTTTTATTGTTTTACACTGAACCTTAAGTCTTAAAAGAAATCGAAAGGAATCTGCGAGTCCAAGCTCCAGACAGACAGACAAAAATTTTCAAATGGACCCTTTGTTAATTAGTACCGCATTACTTTCATATGCATTTAGTAAAAAGCTTTTATTTTACCAATGGAGAAACACTTAATTTTATATGTGTTTAGATGATGTGGCAGATCACGTTGTTCTAAACTGTGTTTACAAGATTGTCAATATCAAAGACACTAGAACTATAAACAGTCTTTTATGATATTTTATAATTGACTAGCTGACCCGCGCAACTTCATCTGCCTGACATGAGAGAGATTTTGCGAGAGTTTTCGCTACACTACTATTGGTTACAGCGTGACGTTATATAGTTAAGCACAATAAGATTTATTATATAATAATTATAATAATACGTAACACTCGCCCAAAACAAACACATCGACCGGTCAACTTCATTTCAACGTTTTGCGGTATTTTCAAAACAAATCATATGCGACATTACGTGAGCTGTCAGTTGCGTTTTGTTGACTGGCATTGTTGATTGACATGTTTCAAGACTCATTAGTCTTTTTTAATGATAATGGTTTTATGGATGAATATCATATTTTAATACTTATTATTCTATTCCGAGCGAAGTTAACTCCAAAAATACAAAAATCATTTTTCCAGCCGTTCTTGAATTATAAGTGGTGTAACAAACACGACTTTGTTTTATACGTATATGGAACCGTTTCAAATATATATTTCGCCTAGAAGTGGTAAAATCGGTCGGTTATACAAATATCTTCACGCCGCTCTATCTAGCCGGTTTGTTTTTTTATTGGAAGTTATTGATGCATAGTTTTTTCATCAAACATTGGATATCGTCTAAATTTGTCTCTTGTCAACGTATATGCAAATGCTATTTTTTATATGATTTGCTTATGTTCTCATAGTTTTTCTTCACTGTATCACCGGTTTCATTCGAGGTACGCGCTGCAGTCCACTCGCTGGAACGAGCTATTTCATTTGGAAGTTTTGAAGTTATACTTCTTATGACGCGCTGAGGAAAAAATTTACGATACGCAATATACAAATTCAACACCCTGAAGTTAGTTACGATGCGCGCGCGCATCGGCTGATAACTATATTCAAGATGTTTATTCAAATATTATTGAATATACAACACGTGTTTTATATAGGTCAGAATAATAAATATTATTGATATAAATATTTTTATAGTTTTTATTTTTAAATTTCTATTTGGTGGTTACCAATATTTAGCAACAATTTAGTGATAAGTATACACACACACGTTTTCCACTAAAATTGGTTGAAAGGAAGATAAGTGTTAATATAGGTGACGGAGCAGGGCTTCTCTCATTTTATATTAAAATAATTTCAGAATCGTCATATAAACTTTCATTCCGACAGTTTTACAGTTCAACCGCAAAAGACTTTTGATGCGAACCAGTTTTCGGGAATTTCGTTACAAAGTGCAATATTGAAATTCGCTCAAAGGGATACAGACAGCTCATTTTCATTAAAACATTTTTATTGACATTGCGTTTTATAGAAGTGATACAGCATTTGTATTTGTATATACAATGTCGAATCACGACGAACTGTTAAGTCGGGTTCCCATGGTGCGTGATATTGCGAGTGCGACCGAGCCTGCCCGAGCCACGCGCCTTGGGAACATGGTGGCGGTTAATGACGTGAAGAAATGTTCATATTGATTGTATCATCTTAAACTTCGTTCATAAGTTTAAATTCTATGCAAATAGTCCAATAAATTTTATCAAAATGCGATTGGATAGCAATAATATTAATTTTCTTTAAAGTCACGAATGTTTGTATGATTTTCAGAAATTATTCATATACTTTTTATTATTCGCGGTAAGAAATCAGTATTTTTTTAATTCGGATGGTTCGTTTCAGAGAAGGCATTTTATTCAAAGAAGTTAACATAAAGAAGGAAATAATTTTTAGCCATACATCTAATTAAGCTTTATCATTTTGAATGTATAATGATCACAACTAACGACCATATAATACACGGATTTTTAAGCTATTGCATAGCTTTTATCGCGGGCTTTGAGCGCGGCGACCGAATCAAGAAATTCCGTAACGAAAATA
>DWHK01000965.1:0-12161 GCA_018247855.1 Graphium androcles
GTATATCACCTGTAGTATATGCACCTCTGTTGATCAAGGAAAAGGTCTCCTTACAGGCCTAACTAATTTAATAGTTTCTGTTTAAAGGCATCAGTAGCCCTCCGTCTTAAACCACTCTTTGCAAGCCTATGGTTAGGAATTGCTAGTTTTCTATGCACCTAGGTCTCACAGCTTGATACTTGAACTTTCATCTAAGCTATTGTGACTGCGATGAACTCACTGATTAGTAATCGGTTACTATCAAACTATAATCTCTTCTCTCTTTCTCGTAAAAATACTCTAAACTGAAAGCTAGAAATAAAAAAATAGCAAGAAATAAAGTTTCGGTTTTTTATAGTATTTCTGTGTGGTATATTATTAGAGTAAATAACTGTTTATTATTAAGTTATTATTAAAAACTACCGTATTTAAAGTAAAATCAACTGATTCCTGTTTATTTATAATAAATTTGTTAACCTCTTATACCTTAAAACGGTTAGACGGTGTGAGTTATAAAAATTAGGGTTTAAGGGAGCTTCCATACATTATTTTTTTGTCGTTTTATAGATAATGGGACAGAACCCTTCATGCGCGAGTTCGACTCGCACTTGACTGGTTTTTATTATTAACTTTGAAACGTTTAAATAAATGAGAGAAGTAGACTTTCGTAAAAATATAGTTTCATTAGCTTTGTTAGCTTGAATTATTAATATCATCGATCCCAATTTGACGAGTTTGGTGATAAAATATAATTTCACTAGGATTGTCGGCCTAACGGCACTTGCCCGGGGTGGCCAAATATGGCCGCCAATTAAGAGGGCTGGCCGGCATGGCTCGCTCTAATGTCTGTGCATTTCACACGGCGTTACGTCACTTCCTATGCGAGCTCATTAGCCCTGTGCGCCACATCCGGCCAGGGCATTGGCTCTTATCAGCATCTTTTACATCGTTGCTAGAGAAATTACATTTTCAAAAATTAGTTACATGGGTTATACTATTATATACTTATATGAAAAGTAAATATTTCTTCTATACGGGTGTAAGACCGAACTCCTCCTAAACAGCTAAACCTTTTTTGATAATACTTTATATGTAAATTCAATCCAGACCCTCTTGAGGTTTAAATTGACAATACACCAGTAGGTAGGGCTTCAGTTTGGTTGCAGAGTATAGTACGATGGTACAAAACACTTTCTATTTTTTTAAAGCAAGTAGGCTAATATGCCTTCCTTTATCAAGGTAGATATTTCATAGGTTCCCTCATTTTCTCCCATGAGCTCTACCATAGAGCTCTCCGAAACAACATTTTTGTCACCCACAAAACATGCAATGCCAGCTGAATTATCGTACAGATGTTCATGGGACTTTCAAGAAGACAGCCGATTCTTTTCTCAATGTTTAGCAAACTCTCAAAGTTTCGCAACATATAACTTATTTGTTGATGCCTCATGAACTTTCCCGTTCCCCTGTCTTAGTATAAAATACCAGATTTTAAAAACAGGAGGAGGTTTCTCAATTCGACCATATATTCTTTTTGTGTGTTCGCGGATTACTTCGCCGTTTATCAACCGATTTTGATGATTCGTTTTTGTTGGAGAGGAGATATTTTCATAAAAATCGGTTAAGTAGTTTGTTTTTGAAATCAAAAGAACGGAAAACATATGTTACGTAGTAGGTACACTTCTAAGGCGTTTGAAGTCGATTTTTGTAATTTTGTGTCAAAATAATCTTGTTATGTAAGACCGTATCATCAAAAGACAATGCCAAATACATTATGTATTAGAAAATAAGGCTATGTAGAGCCGGCTCATTTTTGCACCCGAATCGATATTATTCTTCCCTTATTTATTTCTCTATCCCTGTCATCTCCGGAGCAAATTATATTTAAGATGATTACTACGTACATATTTTGCTATAATTCGAAGTCATACTTATATGTTTTTTATGTGCACGTAACAGCATTAAGCATATATATTGTGTATATCAATACTACATTTTGCCTAGGGTTTCCCTATTTTAATAATAATGTCTCTATTCTTACACAGAGTGATTGAAATTAGATGAAATTTGTGATTATAATCATTTTTAGAAGTACCTACAACAAAAGAGCAGATCGTTTTTTTTTTGGTTGAAAGGTAGGTCCCTATAAAAGGAATGCCCTTATCTACCCTCTTCTTTTCCCAATCCTTTTCCCAATTACCTGTTCTATATTATTTCCCAGACTGATAACGCACACGCGATTTTATAACTTCGGATGTAGTGTATGTCTATGAGCAACGGGATCACTTAACATCAGGCGAACCATCTTCTCGTTTGTCATCCTTTCTGTATAATAAAAAAAACCATTGCAAGGGTTTTTTTTTATATACAATTTCATGATGATTGGATAAGAAGCTAAGACAAAAGTTGCTACCCGCATTCTAACAAAAAAATTCATTTTTGAATTTGTAACGTTAATTAAGGTTTCAAAGTGAAATAGTCAAATTTTTTTATAGAAGATGTATATTTATTTTTAAATTTTACTCCATTTACGATCAATAAAACTCAATCGCTATTACCAAACGCACTTTGCAGGCACTATCTTAAAACTTCAACTCAGCAATAACTTTTTAGTTTTTACTTTACGTCACCAAAGTCACTTTATAAAAATATTGTTTTGCTTACATTGATACTCTAGTTTAAATCTTTAGATTAAACCATCCCGTTGATGTCTTTTGTTCCTTAGTTGTTCTCGGACAGGATATGTATGTAACTTGAAAGTTGCACTTGGATAGTATAATGTTTGGATTGAAATATATTAATACACTACTGAACTCCAAGGTTTTACCCGCCTCATCATTTACTGGGGGCTTTTGAAGCTGGGACGCATCCATACATAATATAATATTTGATATTATATTATGGATGGATGCCTAAAATTTCTATTACGAACACACAAACAAATAACTACTTTGACACAAAATTACAAAAACCGTCTTCAAACGCCTTAGCCTTATGAAAATGAATCATCAAAATCGGTTCATAAACGACTATGAAATCCGCGAACACACATAAAAAAAATATACGGTGGAATTGAGAAACCTCCTTCTATTTTTGAAGTCGGTTAAAGTGTCTTCAGTTTTATTATATTAGTATGTAGTAACAATTAACGTTTTAGATATTTAAATTTAATTTTCTTGTCTATATGAGATACAGCGTTTCTTACTATAACTATTAAAAATATGGAAAAACAATTGCAACACGTTTCCCGGAATGCGTAAAAACAAAAATGGAAAAGAGGGAAGGTAAATACATTTTCGACAAAATCTACGTTAACGCGTGATGACGCAAGCAAAATATCATATTTAATCAAATGTCATATATTTTACCAGGAATATTGTAATTTGTGCAAATATCGTATTTTGTACGAATTAAAATCTTTGCATATTAAAAACTCTTTATTTAGGTTCGACGTCCATTTTCGGTTACAGACTGTACTATGTGAACCAAATTTCAAATTAATTAATCCAGTAGTTTCGGAACAAACGGACAGACAAAGATGTGAGCGACCATATAAAAGCTTTTTTTCTTTTTGAGATACGGAACCGTAGAAATCCAAATTGCAGTAGTACTTTTCAAGAGAGAGATTTAAATTAGTTAAAAACAATCCAGAGGTTATAATATATCACTTCATTGAATATGTATAATTCTATGTAGAGCAGTTAGCACCGGGTGTTTTTTATAGTCAGCCTTTCATAGAGCCGAAGAAACCGGATGCGCTAGGCCTAGGGCATCCGGTCCCACACGAAAGGGTCTGAGCGCTTATTATTATTTCCAATTGTGCCCCAGTGATCGTGAAAGCTGGGTGTCACCTGGTCTGCAGTTTGAATCCCACGGCTCAGAGATTATGGAAACAATAGCTTTTTTTTCTTGTTGGAATAAATTGAAGTAATATTAATGAATATTGTTAAATCAAGTTTTTTTTTGAATTGACTCTTTTATTTGAATATATGTTGATGCTTTAAAGTTTTTGTACAAAAGCGAAAATATTTTGAGTACGTATGTCCGTCCTCGTGTGCTCTAAAACTTTAAAAAATCGGGTAAATCGATCAGTGACACGTCTGTCGGTTTAACGTAAAACGTACATATGAACTTTATAAAAAACGCAAAAACAAATCGGCATCCATTATTTAGCTAAATAGCAGAGGGCTATATATAAATAATTCCACTACTTTTATGTTTCTAAGACCAATAGTTTTTAAAATATCAGTGTATATACCTTTTTTCGTTGTGATCCACTTTTTTAACCGACTACAAAAAAGGAGGAGGTTTCTCAATTCAACTGTATGTTTTATTTATGTGTGCTCGGGGATTACTTCGTCGTTTATGAACCGATTTTGATGATTCTTTCTTAGTTCTAAAAGAGATATACTAAGTGTAGTTCCATAAAATTTTGATAGCAATCGGTTGGGTAGTCTGTTTTTTAAATCAAAATAACGGAAAAAATATGTCATGAAAGTACACTTCTAAGTCGGTTTTTTGTAATTTTGTGTCAAAATAATCTTGTTGATATATGGTATATGTGGTAAGGTATACGGTTTTTCAGGTATAGAAAACAGACTGCCACAAACACACTGTTTATTATGTATGTTCATATATGTATATAGAAAGGCATGAATCGAAATGTATTAATTCAAATTTAGCTGGACTCCGGCATTTTAAGGACAATATTAACCACGGGTTCGCGAATTTCGATGTGTACACAGGTTTTTCGGTAGAGGCCATATGGTGGAATACAATTTATTCATATTTTTGAAGTAACCTTGCAGCAGCTTTCACTTCATGTATTGATATGAAGATAATTGATTGTATATCTGTTACTCAATCACGCAAGAACGGATGGATTTGGATAAAATTTGACACTCGGCTCATTAGCTAAATCAGCATATGCGATGGATTTTGAACGAATACAAAAAAATACACGAGTGAAACCGCGGGGAGCTTGTTAAGAATATACCGATAACACGAAGAATACAAAAATCGCTTGATAAAGAAATGCTATTGAATTGCATGAATTTTCAACTTTGCAACAGTAGGGGTTTGGTAGGACGCCAGAGCAGAAGATTTGTACATTCAGGCAGTAGAAGGAGCTGTATGGTGTGGTTCTTTGCGTGGTTAGTTGTTAGCAACGAAAATGAACACCTTGGACATCTAAAATGGTTATCTGATTCTCTTTCCAGATGAGCTGGTATGCAACAAGCAAGGATTTGCTGCCAATATAAACAACAACATTAACATTGTATAGCTTTTGTGCATTTATTTAAACAATTACCACTTGAAGTGGTAGAGCATAACATCCTTCATACGGCTTTTGCTGTACTTCTACGGCCACGGTCGCCCGGGGAGGTACCACCACCCTTCACAGAGCCAGCATAAAATAAAGTATGTATGGCTCTTGGGGTTGCCGGATGGCCATTCCTACCCTTTTCTTTTCCCACTCCTTTCCCCATTATATCCTTAATATAATCCTATCCTACCCTACCCTTTAACCTCTTTTATCCCATTTCCAGGGCTTCTAGCAACGCATACGCAACTCTTCGGATGTTGTGTATATCCATGGGCGACGGGATCACTTAGCATCAGGTGAAACGTCTGCGCGATTATCAACCCTTCCTATAAAAAAAAATTATTTATATTAAAATATTAAGGGGTTTATAAGTTTGGATGTAATGAAATAAATGTTCTTCTGGACGAACTTCATCATGGCAGCCAATTTACTAACAATACATCTGCACACGAGATATTATAATGCACATATATCTGACACCATCGTATAGAGATTAGGTGCAGGGCGATATTTGCCATGCCTATATGATGCAAGGATGATCTCATTTTACGAGTAAACGGGTGATCAGCTCGTATAACCCTAAACCAACACAGTCAGTTTACCCCTGCGGGATTCAAACCCACGACGTCTGGCTTTTCAAGCAAGAACCTGTAATATCAAGCCACAGAGGCAAGTTTCATTTTTGGATGTAAGAGATAGAAATGTAACGTCTTTAGGTAAATAACCACTTTAGGTCAAAAGGTTAATTTAATATTCATTAAGATACATAAGGAATTAGCGTAATTAGGTGAAATTTTCAACAGATAACAACGCCACCTACCGGCTTCAATTGAGAATAGAAACCATCCAGAGCTCACACAAAATTTTAAATCATTCCAACCGATTAGGAGGAGTTCAGTGACATACACACGTACAAAAGCATTATATATATATAAATATTCAGAAATACACAATCGATTTCCAAAATTATTTTGTTACTTTATTTATTTATTTAAGCTTTCTGCACATAAATATTGCAATGGCGGACTTAAACCACTACTAGTAAACCATTGGGTGGTGTAGAGACTATTGGGTAGGTGTACAGATAAATAATATATGCAGATATACATACATACATACATATTAAGATATATATATAGATAGTTAGGGTGGACGAAGTTAGATTCCAATACTTTCGCGAATCAAACTTCGATCAAAATGTAATGTACACAGGGTCCCAGCCTAGCGATCAGACCTCAACTTTTTGTTGATCCAAGAAGCGGCTAGACTTCTTTTTACGCGAACGCATTATATTCGCTTTTCCCGAGGATGGATTGATGTTACAAAAAGAGGACGGCTCGGATGCTGCGTCGCGATGATTAATGTGGATTTCTAGACCCCATTATCAAGCTTGTATTTCTGTATGTGAGGCATTTCTATCAGGCTTACAACACGAGTTCAGGGACCGTTCCTAATTCGTCTGCTCTATTATTTTGTTATTATAACTAATAAAGTTTTTCGTTTAAGAATTTACTTGTATAATTTTATCTATATTAATAGGCTTTATTCAGATAAATATCTCTTCAAAAGATTAATACGCGAATCCATCGTGTAAGACTAAGTCAATCACGGCAAACAAGAATTTATGTTTTTTGGAGGAGCAATACAAAAAAAAATTAAAAATATTATAGTCCGTGTTCAACCTTTTAGGAACCTCTAGCTTAATATAAATACTTTGAGCCCATTGTAGAATCCAATTTTACATAATACATTTTTGTGTTTATTGACATGTCCTTAGGCAAACAAACTGATTGTCCAACAATTTAATGTTAGTTACTTATATTAGCTTTAACTAGGACGAAACAAAACTGTACAAAATCGATTTAACCTTAAACTTGGACTACCTAAGGTGAAATCAAGCCAAGTCACAATAAAAATCAGGAAAGTGGGAGTCATACTCGCGCACTGAAGGTTCCGTACCTACCACATAAAAGCCTCTGTAACTCCTGAACTAACAAATTTATCTAAGCAGTTATAGTTTTCCTTTAAAGTTCATCACATGGGATCAGATTTTTCGAGCCAGCCGTTTAGCTTTTAGAGTAACGAAACGAACGAACGAAAGACCTATCTAATGATACCCCACACTATGGGGTAGAGGCGAGAAAAAAAAATCATCCCTACTTTACGTGTAGGGTAGGTACCCTAAAAAAATATTTTTCGTGATTTTAATTTAGCACTTTGTCGACGTAGTAAAATCATATATCCATGCAAAATTTCATCTTTCTAACACGTACCGTTTGGAAGGTAAGTTGAGGACGGACGGACGGACATGACGAAACTATATGGGTTCCAAGAGGTGAACTACGGAACCCCAAAAAACCAGTCACCATATATCGCGCCAGGTAGTATCGACATTTTAATAGGCATAAATGGTTAACGAACCTCAGTAGATCATAAAATTGAATTATTCGGAGCGTTGTCGCGTCGCCGTACCCATTGCAACTGAAATTGCTTTTCAATCGAGCAAGTTGTATGCAAACTGAATTTGTTATTTCATTAAAAATCAAGCTCTAAAAGCTTTTCAATTTCACTAGCATGATATAGTTAAATAATTTGCAAATGCCATTCTAGTTATTACTTGTTGCCTGCAATTTTACTCGTACCTGTAAACCTATTCAGGTCTTTTGTAATTTGATTACCGGTTGGCGCAGATGCTTAGCCGTTGGCTTCGGCGTCGCGGGTCGTGGGTTCGATTCCCGCCCGGAACAATTATTTGTATGGCCTACTGATATTTGTTTCTCGGGATGTTTATGTATCTGGAACTTTTGTATGTTACTCGCCCGTATAATACAAGACATAAAGTTAGGGCAGCGTCCATTTTTAAAACAAGACGTACAGTTTCGAAATATTTCTAAAATTTAAATATTTTATAGCAACGCTCCAATTTTTTAACGCAGCCTTAACAATTTGAACATTCACAAGATGTACCACTAATATCACACTGATTTTGTATGATATTCTTTTTAACTTGTCCTTGTTAGCATGATTGTGTGGGTCAAATGATTTTGGAGGTGGTAGAGCATAGCATCCTTCATACAGCTTTTGCTGCATTTCTACAGCCTCGCTCGCCCGGGGACTTATCACCACCCTTTACAGAGCCAGCATAAAATAAAGCATGCATGGCTCTTAGGGTTTCCGGAGGGCCGTTCCCTTTCTCTTCATTTTCCACTCCTTTGCCCTCTGAATCCCTAGTATGGTCCTGATCCCTAAAGACCTGTGTTATCCCATTTCCAAAGATGGCAACGCACACGCACTTCTTCGGATGTTGCGTGTATCCATGGGCGACGGGATCACTTAACATCACGTGAACCGTCTAATCGCTTGTCAAACTTACTCTGTATAAAAAAAAGCTAAATAAGATCCAATTACTGATGATCGATCGGGCTCAAATTTAGTACATTTGCGTATCTTCGGTGGCTATGCAATAATATGGTACCGTGAAGTTGGTTTGATGATGGATTCGGAAGGTGGCCATAGGAACTCCTTACCTTAACAAGATTAACCCATCGAGTTTATGCTCATTTGTTTGGTCTTAGAAAACATTTTAGTATTCTATTAATTTTTTTTATGTTTACCGATATCATATTTAAGCTCTCCTTTGCGTTATAATTATCTCAAGTTGCCCAAGTTGTGGATGGGCATACAAGCAATAAAAAATAAAATATATAAAAACGTAAACATTTACCACAATAAAAGGCAAAAAATTGAATGTACAGACCAAACCTGCAAATTATCTATATAGTTTTATAAATATATGTTTGAAATAAAAAATTGGCGACCATTTTCTTATTTATCTCGCGACATACTTAAAGAGGGAAAGGTAAGAATGTTTGTTTCTGATTGATCCTTTATGATTTAAATATGTGATATATATTATTTTCCCTTTGCAGGTGTTAGTTGAATATTCTTTAATAATTTATCTAATAAGGTACGCCTTACTAGAGATAAGGCTGCCTTTTCAAACAAGATATAAAAATGGGTGTATGAAGAAATGCCCGTTTAGCCGATAATAATAAAAACGTGTAAGTATACAATTTTTTTTTATTATTTGGTCTCATTATTTGAATAGTGGTATGTTTTGTTTGAAGCTTCCCATAACATCAATAGGAATGTCTAGACCATAGACATAGTGCTATTCTATACTGATAGGTATGTACCAAACTTTGTAATGAAACGCTATTGCAAGTTCATCGACCTAGGAGGCAATGCACGTCTCGACAGGGGTGATTCCTTAAAAGTTTTCCCCTGTGTTGCGATATTCGTATTCTAGAAGTATTACCCTCTTGCCTTTTCCCAAACCACGTAAACACATCAAGTTTTATAAATTTCGACTAAAGAAAATTTATTATATTCAATGTGTACATTTTAGAGGTTTTTGATTTAGTATTTTTTATTTGAAAGAATACTTGATTGAGGATTCTTATTTATGATTCAGCTCTGCACAGACGTTTGATGGTTGGCGACGATTTTATAGGAGATGACGCATTATTGTAAATAATTAACTTACAATAATATGCGTCTTGTTAAAATTTCAACGGATCATAAGTCATAGTCCGTTGACAGACAGACGGAGACACCAAGGCTTAGTAATAGGGTCCCGTTGGGTACTTTTCGGGTACGAAACCCTAAAAAGTGTAAAATGGGGACATTTAAAATAAACGGAGCCATTCAGTCTGCGCCCACACTGAGTCACATTATCTCTTGATCGGATGCAACATTAACTTGATGGATGCACTCTGGTGCCTGGCGGTTGAACCTTGCCCCCTCTCCTCATCCCGAGTCGAGGTATAGGATAGAGGAAGTCTATATAGTAGGAGGAAAATAAAAAAACTTGTAGTTTAGACGCAAATATTTAGTAGGAAATTCTTTAAATTTGAGAGATCAGGTCCAAGTGATTTTTTATGGAAGGAATGACAAACGAGCAGACGGTTCACCTCATGTTAAGCGATCCCGTCACTTTATTTCAATATCTCTTAAACTACTGAACCGATTTTGATCCCCAACGAGCGTAAAAATTGTATTAATATTACCTACTTACATTTCAAATTTCATTTAAATTGAAGCATTGGTTCGAGAGTTATCGCTAAACATACATACATACATACATAAAATGCGTTTTCGCCGCATCTGTAATTGTAAACCTTACTCGCTTCGCTCGCTCGGTCAATAATTAATAAATCTTACTTTATTTAAACCTTTCTTATTCATATAATTGATTTAAAGCTATTCTATATCAATTTATTTAGCGATAAAAGATATGAGTATAAAAAATTGTAAGTATATATTTAACACATGTGCATTCTACTTATGTCATTACGTATGCTAGTAGTTCGCGATGAACCTCGCGGTTATTTTATTTTACATTTATTTCAATATCTCTTAAACTACTGAACCGATTTTGATGTCAAACGAACTTACAAATTGTACAAATTTCATTGAAACGGAGCACTGGTTCGAAGGATATCACGTTACATACACACATAGCGATACACACAAAGGCCGCCCTTGCCCACATTTAGGTTATAAGTTTGGTTTTAGTTAATTGATGCTCATAAATACTTTAACGTGAGCAATAAAGTGTTTATTTATCTATCTATCTTAAAATGCGTTTTCGCTACAACTGTAATGGAAACCTCACTCGGTATCGCTCGCGCGGTCAATAAATGCAAGAGTTGTTGTTAGAGTTTGTCCTATCCCGTGAGTGGAGCCGTAACAGGTGAAAAAGAAACGCAAGAAAGCACCAAAGTTCCTTTTGGCGCGAAAGCAATTACGAGCAAGCGAACCGAGCCGGAATTAGTTTGGTGTTTGCTTAACCGGGAAAGTTGGTTATTTATAGTTGGGCGAACGAATCAATTGGATTTCGTCCGGCGCGGACACGAGCGTGGCACGAGGTTACAACTTAGAGGCAAGTGTAAGGATTTCTGTCCGTAGTTTACGCAGATCTCGAAAATCAATATGGTTGCATACATAGAACATAATATAAATGCCATAGAGCTTTTTTTTTTTGTTAAAACTCGCTAATCCTTGGGCATACAATTGGGTGTATAAAATAAATCTTTTTGTATACTAGTAGTTCGTCGCGAACTCGGACCTCGCTATTATTTTATTTTACATTTATTTCGATATATCTTAAACTACCCAACCGATTTTGATGGCCAACGAACTTAAAAATTGTATTAATATTACCTACACATATTCAAAATTTCATTCAAATTGCAGCACTGGTTCGAGAGTTATCGCGTTGCATACATACATAAATTCGGTTTTTGCCCCAACTGTAATTGTAAACCTCACTTACTTCGCTCGCTCAGTCAATAACAGACAGATTCATATAAAATAGTTTTGGGCTATCTAACATCAAGCTAGGGGCCATCCATAAATTACGTCACAGAAAATTATTGATTTTTGGACCCCTCCTTGTCACAGATTTATAACATTTAAGTAACCACTTAAATGTCAATTTCCTTCAAAGTTACATCATGTCACACTCTCTTCGTCTCTCCCCCCTCCACGCCCCATAAGCGTGACGTAATTTATGGATAGCCCCCCATGACACTTAGAAGCTGATAATCCGGTAGGGGAAACCACGGGGATCAGCTAATATCAAATATATATGCAATGTATACGCATCATAATTACACATATATACATCTTCATGCCGGCAATAGAAGGCATTTTTCATGATGTCTAATATCATATTAATCTTTAATCTCTTTCAATCTCTATCTATACATCTATACTCTATACAAATAAATAAAATTGGAGTGTCTGTTTGTAATAATAAAATAACCGCTTTTTACTACATGCATATGAATGT
>DWHK01000966.1:0-12161 GCA_018247855.1 Graphium androcles
ATTGTATGTATTGCTGCCTCCGTGGCCTAGTAGTATAGTGGGGGACAATGACTTTGTGTTGTTGTTTCTCAGTTGGGTTAGAGCAATGCTGGCTGATCACCCGATTGCCTGAAAATAGAAATCGATCGGATGGGCATGTAAAAAGTCGGTCCTGCGCCTGGTCGCTCTCCGGCCGTGTCGGATATTCGTTCCACCGGACTATGAGAGTAAAGGAACAGGAAGTGCACCTGTTTCTGCGCTTACACTTGTGCACTATAATATCTCCTGCGCAGATGGCTGATCTCTAAGCAGATCGGCCGCCGTGAATTGGTCATTCGCCGGAATTTGGTCAGGAGGACTTTTATTATATGTATTGTAATTGCAGGTAAAAGCTCAGCGGGCGCAGACAACGTTGCAATACCGGGAGTTTTCAACTGCCGCTTCTCTAACCCGGTAAACAACAGGTAATTAAGGCACACACATACACATAGAAAAAATATTGTGCAAGACATGATATCTTCTGTCTATCTGTTTTGTGTTTAAAACAATTAAATTTCATATAGATATTTTTCGTAAAAAGACACACAAAATGACGATAGATATACATATGTACAGTCGAATCGAATCTCAATAATTTTTTTTTTTTATAGAACAGCAGTACAAAATTGCGAGAAAACTAGATTAAATTTCCAGTCTGTTTCGTAGTCCTAAATAAAACTTGTAACATATTTTAACGTGTTTAGACTTTTGATTTTCTAAAAATACGAATTTCGAACAAATTTTCGTATGATTACAAATGGGGGCATTTGTCGAGCCAAATCTCTTCTTACCCCGGAATCTTAATTACACATACAAGCAGTTGAAATTGTAACAGTGCAAACATTATAAAAGATCTACATTGAAAACGACTGGTTTGAAAATAAAAAAAAACATTAGTTGCTTCATTAGTTAGAAATGCATACAAGTTACACGAATTTGTTTGTTTTATTATGGTGAGTTTACATCCTTTTACGATTTTAGTTGTCACTTTTTCTACCAAACTGCAGTAGCATCCTACAAAGAAACATTTTGTGACTTACTCCCTCTCGTTTAACGCGTGTCTTGATGTATTTATGACCCCTAACAGCTTTATTACATTTAAAAAAATGTTTGTCATGTCAAAATTTGTTGACGGACGATAATTTTACGTGATAACATCATAAGAAAACATCGATAAAAAATCAAGACGCTTAGGCCGCGCTTTCGCGCTCTCGCTTGCACGTTCAGTTCCGGCAGAACGTGACAAAGAGTCAAGCTTTTTCGTGCGTTCAGCCGGCGTTCATCGATTTATAAGACGTTATCACGTTAAAAGCTTTATAAAAGTGTTTCGGTACATTGCAGCGCCGCCAACGGTCGAAAGAAGAAGAAGCCGACGTCGTTCGTGCCTCCCCCCGCCGCCCCTCCCGCGGCCTTTTGGAGGAGGCCTCTCGCCGCGGCACATAACCATCACGTGAGACATTTTAATATTAAACTTAGTAATCTAATATAAAAACTGCACGCTCAAGGAAAATCTGTAAATAAGTTTATAAGTTGTCTTATAACTGAAATTTGTTATAATTTCTAAAGACAATAAAAGTATATCTAAACCGAACTTAATAAGGATAAATTATGTGCCGGTGTTTAGCGTCAAATTCGATCGCCTAAGTAAAGGAACTATACCTGAATACTATGAATATCGTCTCGATTTTTGATATACGGACGCTGACACAAAACTTCATTAAAATCGGCTCAGCCATTTAGCTTTTTTTAGTTCAGTGATATACACACGTACAGAAGAGTTGTATATATAACGATATATAAGGGAGTAAAAATTAATCTTCGCAGGGCGGTTCATCTGAGAACGAGGGTTCGAGCGTCGGCTCCCGCGTCAACATCCAACAGAAGCTGCAAGAGAAGAAACAGAAACAACTCGCCGAACTGCGAGTCATAGAGGAAGAGATCAAACAAGGCAAACTGGCAAAAACAACGCCCGTAGCGGCCGAGGAAATATACAGCAGCCTCCAGCGACAGCCAATACCGCGGGCGAAAACCCACGCAGAACCACCCACCTGGCCGAGCATAGAGCTTACCCATTCCTACCAAAACTACCCGGTCCTACCGCACGCTTGCAACCTCTACCCCACCTACACGGAAATCAAGCAAGAATACCCGCAAAACTTCAGAAGTAACGACATCAATCCAAATGACAAGCGGATACCTAGCTTATATGGTTCTAGAAGTTTCTACGAAGACCCGGCTAATGTACGCGGCGAGGGGAGACCGCCTCTACGCTCCCCTAACTACCTTGCACTAAGCGAAGCGAGAGGCTACGAGACGACGCGCAGTCCCTTAGCTTTGAACACTAGCCCGGCCTACGACATTAACTACGAGGCCAATATAGACAAGAATCGCCAACCAAACCCAAATTCAATATATTCCGAAGGACATAGAACTAGCATGGAGTACTCTGGTTACTGTGAAACTCAAAATCCGTACGGAAAGTATGGAGAGGGCAAAGAAGAGTATATTTCAGCATTACATAACGCCCTAAATGTCCCGGGTATAGATAATAATAGAGTGTATAACGAAGGTCCTTGTAATTACGGGCAGGGGGAAAGACAGTTCCCGTACCCGCCTGTGAAGAAGACTGAACAGATTAGGAAAATGCAGAGGTGTAGAACTCCGGAGATATTGTTAGCGCCCCATTATCTGGAAGGATGCAGTAGGCCGGTCTGCTGCCACTGGAGCGGGTCTTACACGTAAGTTCGCTTTAGAAACATTAATTTTTATAACAAACTCACACTAAATTATTAGCTTACACACGCAATAGTTTTGACATGAAAATATTCTTAAATATATCCAAACCAATAAAGAACCATAAGTAAAACATGCCCGAATCAAAATTTGGGGTACAGTTAGTTTACAGAAGCAGAAGTTATATACGCTATTTGTAAAGAAAGCTTCAATGACTGACGCATTCCTTGCAAAAATTCATAATTGATAGAAAACTGTAAGAAGCAAACACGCCTATTCACTATAGGTTTGTGAGAATAATATTGTTTTATATCCTATTTTTTTAATTAATATTTTTCTCTTTTTATTTTTACTGGCGTTATATATTTATTAAACTATTTACACGTAAAAATTTGTTGTGCTGTTACTAGTTAGCGATTTCACTCGTATAAAATCGATTTAAGACAGTATTTGGTCAAAATCCAAAAGGTCGAGTAAATGATTAGTTTCAGACCACCGTTTCTGTAGCGTGTATTTAGAATTTGACAATGTTGTAATTTTTTAATGAATTCATGTTAAGCTAAGTCAAGTGCCGATCGCCCCGTATAAAACGTGGTTTAGCAACAGGAAAAAGGAGGAGGGCGCGGGGGGCGCCGTGGGCAGCAGCGGGGAGGAGTCCAGCCCCGACGGGCCCAACAGGGACACGCCCAGGCCGCCCAGCGACATCGACAGCCAGGTACATATGTTATAATCAAAAGGCATCTACATTTTACGCTAGTTGTTCTGCAGAGATACACCCACGTCTCGAGTTACGGAGTTACAAAAGAAAATGTTATACCTGCCTCGCGGAGGCGAAAACGGGTTTTGTCGGACTCTCACCAAATAAAACCTCAAATGCCTGCCACCAAATTAGCTCGACCTCTAGAACATTCCCCTTCTTCCTCCAGGCAAAACGCGTTGCAACATCAAAGCGCGCATTCCCTTCCGTATAGGCTACAGATCCCTTCCCCCCAAGAAATCACCCGAAGCCACGGGAATCAGGAGAACCAGTGCCAACGACCAACAAGCGTCCCGGGGGTGTAAGGGCTCCCTCGTCCATCCAAACTGTAGCCATTAAGGAGACCAACAATCTACCCACACGCTACTTGGCGCGCGATTCCCCTTGGTTGCAAAAGACAAGCGTCAATGACTGAAAACTCGGAGCTTACCCGGCCTAACCTGGTCAGGCTGTGAGCAACGTAAACGCATCCATCATCCTTCCTTCCCCCGCGGCCTCCTCAGCACTCATCGGTGGACTGTACAGGCCGACCACAGACTACTTTTGGCTTTCTCGTGCATTGCACCTAGCCACAACAATAATAAAATAAACACAGGAGCCTCCCGATCGTACCCGGTTTTTCGAGCAGACGTTTCACCTGATGTAAGTGATGCCGTTGCCCGTGAACACCTACAACATCCGAGGAAATGTAGGTTTGTTACCAGCCATGGATGGTATAGGCTATTAAATGTGAAGATGGTAAAAATGGTCATCCGGCAATATTAAAAGCGTATACTTTACACTTAGGTGGTAGGGCACATCCTTTCACAGCTCTTACTGCACTTCTAAAGCCGCACTCGCCCGAGGAAGTACTACAA
Organism: Graphium androcles; assembly: GCA_018247855.1. Classification (NCBI taxonomy): domain Eukaryota; kingdom Metazoa; phylum Arthropoda; class Insecta; order Lepidoptera; family Papilionidae; genus Graphium; species Graphium androcles. The sequence continues at coordinate 4,366 of DWHK01000966.1, forward strand.
ACCTAGGCCACAAAATAGAACAACAAACAACAAAAGAAAAAGCCCAATAAAGTGGGCATAAAATAAAGTATGGCGACTTTTTAGGTTGCCGGATGCCCGTTCCTACCCTCTTCTTTTCCTACTCCTTTCCCCTCAAAATCCTAAATATTTTCCCGAACCATCCTACCCAATAAACCTGTTCAATCCAATTTTCTAGGCTGACAATGCACACGCGACTCTCGGGATGTTGTTTGTTCATGGGTAACGGGATCGCTTAACATCAGGTGAACCGTCTGCTCGTTTGTCATCCTTTCCATAGAATAGAAACCTCTCCGATGGTACGGGCTGATAAATGAAGCAAGAGTTGTATGTAAGATGTTGTGATCTATCACCTGTAAAATAATTTAACTTTATTATTAATTCATAATGTTTTATGTTAGATATCGCTGCCACGGTCGTATACTTTGCCGCGCGAGTTCCGTTACTGGCGACGGCGGCCCAGACTCAGGGACGCACACGTGCCTAGCAACAATAGCAGTGACGGTAAGTACAAAATGTTTTCTTTGTTATAAATGATAACTCGATTTATATAAAAACTAGACTTACAATATTTTTTCTTTCTCTTACCGACTATACACTTTTGTTCGTGATTTTTTTTTGCAGTATATTAAATTTTGTTTTGAGATCCTTCCATCGATACCGGTCCGTTTAAATTTTTCTGAATTCCAGAAATCACATTGCAATATATTCATAACCGTCTAGATTTTCTTTAGATACTTGAAAAGTACGGGATCTGACTTATCTGACGTAACCTGTAGCCCTGACTAAGTCTATGCAAAATTTCGTGATGGAAGTTGGAGTACTTCTGAATTAAAATCGTTACAAACAAACTAATCTCACAATCGCATTATAACATTAATCAGTATTATTTAATATGAGTAAATCTATTTATATATATCCTATAATGTGAACAGAACAGCTCATCCTGAAAATCTGCTATCTGTGCAGGATATATAATAGTATACAAGTCTATGGTAACCCTGGGTAGCCAATGTACGTGCATTATGGGGGGCTCCAGGATTTTCTAAGGAACGCACGGGTGCCCTTCTCGACTACAAATGTGCAGTCTCCAGGGGAGGAAATATTGTGTCTCCCCATACCTATGGTAACCTACCATACCATTGCCGTCTCTAGCGGTTTTATTGTACAAGACCCGGATGCTGATTTCTGCACCAATATCAAAATTTAACTACAGCTATTGTTAATTAATTAAAGCTAACTTCAAATAATGACCAACATTATTGCTAAATATTTTTAAAAACACGTAACTACTAACTAAAGCATTATTAACGCAAATTATTAATTAAAATATACTTTCACACCTAGCAACTTAACAAGTGCTATTGATCCAGAGCATCCATTCTATTTACATTTCTCGCATTATTTTTATGAAAAGACGTTCTTTCTTTAAAATAACACAGCTGCAAACATATTCAGACACATTAAGTACACGTTATTTAATTAAGGCAGTTGCGGCCCGAACTTTGATAGACAACCCAACACCTGTGTATAACATTATTATCAAACGTTCATTTAAATTAAGTTTCATTAAAAACTCTTCTGAAGCCACTCCCTCCTGATTATTTCCTGATACATCCTACCAAATAGTCTTCTATTCAATTTTCTAGGCTAGCAACGCATAGGCTATTCTTCGGATGTTATATCCATGGGCGGCGGGGTCGCTTAACATCAGGTGAACCGTCTGCTCGTTTGTCATCCTTTCCCTATAAAAAAAACCTGCACAAATCGACCTTTTTGTTTCTCAAAAACGCTGCCCTTATTATAACTATGTATAGGCTTGTATTACAAGGGCGTTTTACATACATAAATTACACAGACACAAACACCCAGATCCCTAACAACTATTTGTAGGTCATAGATTCGAACCCATGACCTATGACGCCGCACCTACCGTTTTAGCCACTGCGCCTCCGGATATTAGACTATTACGGCAGACAGGGGATAAGTTAGTCCGATTCTAAAAGAAAAGTAGATATAGCTACATACATTTAATTTTTAGGTGACGTGGACAGCGGCGACGGGGAGAGCTCGCTCGCGTCTCAATGTTCGGCGGGGTCGCAGCCGCCGCGCGACCGCCGCCCCCGCAGGCCCCAGCACAGGCACAAGCCCCAGACGGAGCTCTGACCCGTGCTCTACCTTCGCATGCATAATAAAAATCCCTTGGTCTCTGCTACTTTTCTACCAGAGTCAACACAAGCTCCAAACGGACTTCTGACATGTGCTCTCCCTTCATATGCCTACACGAATGAGGAACCTCTTTGCTTCTATATGTGTATTGTTTTATGTAACAGAACACAAACCGAACAGACCTGTGATTCCAGCTTTCTCATACTATTCACGAACAAAAAACCCCTGGCTACAAAATTTTTATTAGGGTCAACACAAACCAAACACATAGCCGAGACCTCTACTTCACCGCGATATTCACTTATAAATAAACACCTCCGTCTATATTCTTTTTTATCAGAGTCACTACAAGATGCAGATGGAACCCTGACCTCTGCTCTCTTTTTATTATAAATAAATAATCTATCTTTTTACATCCGCTCATCATCAAAAAATAAAAGATTATACAGACGGATCCTCCTTCTGTCTAATCTTTTATTCCACACAACACAAGCCAGGCATGTGCTGTGACCTGTACCTTCCCATAATATACACGTAATCAAAAACCCCTCCATCTGTAGACTCTTATATCGGTTCACACAAATTTGATAGTCAAAGTTTACTTCCGTCCTTAACTCGTTTATCCAGGTCGAAACAAGTCAGAACTGTGACCATAAATAAGTTATCATAAACTAAAACTAACTTATCATAAATATGATAAATAAACTTCCATTTTTCTTCATTCTTATCCAAGTCAACATAAACCAGAAACAATTATTACAAGCATTTATAACAAGTAGGTAACACAAAGACGATCTATTGCGAGATTTAAGGGTATTTAAATTACAAACTTTTATGTCTTGCATTATCATCTCTTTATACTCACTCGGTAACATTATATCAGCCTTTGCAGCATCAAAAAGGTTATTTATGCAGTGTGGTTCATATTGTTTCGAATACTTTATAACTAAGCTTTCTAGTGTTTAGAACTATTCAACTTTAACAGATTTTAATATATTTTTATATAACACAATAAAATAGTAATAGGTTGTCTGTTACTAATTCTAAGGAATATTCTTTTAGGTTTAGCATATCTGAAAAATCTGTATACCATAAAAAAATTGTAATGTGCTTGTGATTTAGAATGTATAATATTAAAAACAAAGAGTTCAGTTTCAAAGGTCGGACTATCAAATACTCTCGGTCTCCGTGATACTCCTAGCTCTATCTTAATAAAGTCAGAAGAGTGTCCAATCTAAGCCTTTTTTTAACCAAAATTAACTGACTAATCATGACTAAATTACAGCTTTCTTATATTTATACCAAACAACATACATTTTTTGTAAAATTTTGTCTTATCATTCCTTACGAGTATTTGGTAGTTTTTTTACAAATTTATGAAAACTGTACAAAAAAAAATATTTCTACATCCACTATTTTTACAAATTTATTAAAGAATAAGGAATGTGTCAATCGTTGTAAAATTTCCACTATTGGACTAACACTAAAATTGTCTAGATTCAAACTTTACCTATTGAACCCTTGGAAGCTTATTGAATAAAATTCTTCAGATTCCGTAAAGATTTTTAGTACTCTGTATAAAATTGACAGCTCAATTAATAATAAACGAGATTTCTTCATGAGACTTAAACTTGTACCTTCGGTAATAAGCGTCTAGGTTAGTTTGTAAGACAAAATGTGTATTCATGTCTATTGCTAGCGATAACTAAAAATCGTGTATTTAAAATTAGTGTACAAAATAATTGTATTTTTGTATATTGTAAATTTATACATAACTGTATAGAGGTGGGGTGTGTCGAAATAAAATGAACGTTTTCAAACTTTTTATTTGCTTTATTATCTATATTCCAATTGTAAAAGGGGGGAACCAGTCACTCGCTATCACTCCGTGTCACTACGCCTCTACTGATCTCAGCCATTTACACCAATATAAAGAAACATCAACCGAAATAAGGTGAAAATTCACAAATACACATTTAATGTTGATTAAACCTACCTTAACGGCTAGTGAGCGCGGAAGGGCCGAGAGGTCCCGAGGACGCGGACATAAATGTTATATACTGTACAATCTCATTCGATGGATGTCAAAGGATTGCTTCATGATAAAACTGCGATGCGTCCAAGAGAGGAGATCATATATAGACAATAACAGATCATCTCCGTTCCGGAACGCATCCGACGTCTCGGCTCTTCCGCGCCCTTTTATAAAACTACAAGTTTATTTTATTTTATAGCTCAACCACGGACTTGGCGACGGTTTCGGCCACAAGTTACATCGTCAACTAAAATCTGAATGGATTGCGACACGGCGCTCGCTAGGCTTCCAAACTCATTGAAATTCAGCTGTTCTAAGGTTGTTTAGATAAATCTATCTGGGAGAAATGTTGAGTTGCTGTGAGATGTCTGATGAGAGTTAATTAACAAATAGTTTCGAATCCTAGCCGCGCCCTCACCGCGACAGCACCTAAGCACAAGCGATCGGTGTGATAATAACAAGAACTGATAGCAAGTCTTATATTTTAATAAAAAAAAATAGCTCCGACAAACGCCCATGTCATTCAAAATTGAACTTTAACAACATTCAGGCTAACATCGTTATATTATGCTAGTTGGAAAATTATTATCCTATTTCATGTTAATTAATTACTCGACGTAAACAAGGACTTTGTCAATTTCACACGACTCTTTATTGTCCACAAAATATAAAACATGAGATTTATCGATTATACGTCAATTGCGAACCTACATTAATGCTACGCTTACACAAGTCAGCATTGCACTTTCGTCATAATATAAACGAATGCTCTATTTTATACGCATGTATCGATTTTCAATGTAATCGATGCAAACTGGAATTCGACAATTTCAATGTGTTATTCAGATGGTGAATTCTATCAAAACCAATAGGGAGCGGCCAAACGTTGCAGTCCTGCGTTTATTTACACCTCTTAACATTATACTTAATCGAAACCCTTAATAAAATAGTTTTCATTTTGCGATAGAGCCAGACTGCAGAAAAATACTATTACAACCTACGTCCGTTAAAAAATATAATATTACAATCCACACCGTTTACGAGAGTCGTTCAACAAGGAATTAATCAATATAAAAAAATATATAAACTAGCACTAGCGGGCGCACTGACGAAACGATACGCTTAGAATAATTTCGCAAAACTATATTCCCATATATCCGTCGAAAGAAATCACCATCGAAGGGTGAAAAATAAAAAAAACAATTTATTAATATTTTAATCCAATAATCGCTTCGTCTGGTGCCAACTTTGTACAAATACATTTCCGATGGAGATAACACAAACGCGTGACAACTAAAATGTACTTTAAAGAGAAAACACACAAGATCGGACGGTGTGATAGGATGCGTCAACGAAAATGGTCCCGACTGCTATATACCGCCAATGTCCATTCCAGCCATGTATTCCGTCACACGACTTTCCCATTACAAGGTTGTTATTTTAAATTTGAATTTCAAGACAATTTTGACACTAACGGGCCAGATGGTTGTGACCATTCTTGTTATACATGAAAACAATTAGAAACCTTCATTAGAATTTTTCTATTGAATTAATATATTCAAACAATATCAGGAAAAGAATGAAATTCATGTGACGCAATTCATGAATGGCCAACGTGTTAGAACAGAAATCAATTCTACGCAGTATACGAGTCGATGATACAAAAAGAAACGACGGACGCCCCTCAGTAGGCAGAGTGAGAGTCTTATCATTGCTACGGCGATTAATCCTTTATTCTTACGCTAGTGGGAATTATACCTACAACATAGAGTAACACCGGCTCACGCCGCGTCTTCGCAACGAAACAATATCCCATAAACCACCTCTACACAGGAACAGACAGAACGACAACGAGTTCATCATAAAAAAAACTTAAAATTACAGCTTCCATTTTGTAAGCAAATTAATAGTTAAAATACAACTATGGATTATCGGTATAGAGTGCAAATTAAACAAAATATAAACTCTTTCAATTTGCATATTATATTAAAATAACCTACAAAGTAATTCTACTTTAAAAAAAAATAACATACAAATGTACTAAGTGTCAACAATTCAAAGATACACACAATCCAGGCATGAAAATACTAAGTTAAAACTTAATGCACCTCTGTAGTAGGCAGGAGTCATTGCCAAAAACAACAACATTAATACAGTTCTGTTGATGTTTACGTATGTTACATGTATCCGACGTGAATAAGATGACAAGTTGATATGTCAAGTATATGTATCGATTTGTCAACATATTCAAGCCATTTGTGCACTTGATTTACCGTTACGCATTTAAATCATCCAAGCTTTTACTATGGACATTGTATACCGCATAAACATTTGTTGTTCTGTCTGTGCCTAGCATGAGAGGCAAGACACGTAAAGAGGTTGCATCGGACGCGGCGTTGTTGGAACGAGTGGTGTGGCTTATGACTATTTAAAATTGCGGCCGAATGGTCACCGCTCACGATGATATGAGCTGAAACGAAATAAAAACACATTAGAAACTTTAATTACTACAAGATAATGGTATTAATCACTCATTATTTATTACTTTTGCTATGCAAGTGAAAGTATGCCACATATATGAATGCAGAAAAGAGCAACTCGTTGTATTGTGTTTACTGTATTTCGTATGCTTAAAACCAAACAGTACAAAACAATATAAAAAAATTGAAAAAACTTAAAGAAAATAAAACAAAAATCTACCTTAAGGAAAAGCGGGTGTTCATCCATTCCACTCCATTTCAGATAATTATTCTTTCATAATATATTATTATTGTAATAATATATAACTATGTCCTTTTATAAACTATAGGTATGCTATGTAGACATCTACACTCCTCCCTTAACTCTTAACATCTTAAATACACTGCAACAAACGAAAAAAGAAAATAATTGTAAAAAAATAAATTAAAAATGTTGCCTAATTATGATAAATAATGGTAAAAAAAACTTAAACTGTCACAATATGTACATAGCCCCAAAAGAGTGTAATAACAAGGATTGTATTCAGAAAATTGCTATTGACTACCATTTTCCAGAATTGCCACTGAAGTTTATATATTCTTTACAGTTATTTTTATTTTAAAAATAAACTTCTTAATCGATTTTTATGAAACTTTCATAGAGCTAATTTTAAAGATAAACCATCAATAAAAATTATTTTAAAAACTGGCTCACAATTGGTGAAGACATAGGTGTACATACAAAAAGAATCTAAAACCTTTTTCGAAGTCGGTTAAAAAGTGAAACGCTCATTATCAATCTTTTAACGGTTAGCTTAGATAATCATGTGCCCAAACACTAGTTACGTCGATAATATAGATTTGTACTCACCGACTTGACTGTGGCCTTGATGAAGTCCTTCTTGTGCGCGAGGTCGAAGTCCGGGTAGTGGCTGTACACCTGCTTGCACACCGTCTTCATCGTGATCTGCTCCAGGTTGGCGCCCTCCAGGATCTGCTTCACGTACTTCTTGATCTCCTCATCCTGTACGGTGATACGATGCTCGTTAGTATCGCGGCGAGTCAATAGTAGTACATAGATAAGGGAAAAGGCCTCTGTAACCTAGTGGTATAGG
>DWHK01000967.1:0-12161 GCA_018247855.1 Graphium androcles
CCTTAATATGTTTCAGACCCATCATACCTTATAAAAGTATTCTATCTAAATTCCCAGGCTGGCAACGCACATGCAACTAATCGGATGTTGTGTGTGTCCATGGGCGATGGGATCACTTATTATTAGGTGAACTGACTGTTCGTTTGCTAACCTTTCTGTTTGAAAAAAATCTATAATATAATTGTAAATCACAACAGATTTAACTAACATTAATGGATTAAGCCGATGTACCGGAGGTCAACCAACATTGGACAACAACATTGGAGATATTATAGTGCACAGGTGTACGCACATTCACAGGTGGTCTTGACCGGGACAAGGCGATGGATCGACTTTTAACTTGCCCAACAGACGCATTATCCTCATAACCTAAGAAAGAACAAAAAACTCACTGTCTCCTCGCGGGATTCGAACCCGCGACCCCCGCGCCACGCAACAAACAAATACTAATCCTTTGAATTAAATTTACACTGTTAGGCTGCATTTCATTGCTAGGTTTGAGTATATACAAACTATACATATTGGCCGATATATTGGCCGATACTGTGATTCATAAGTCTATGTGTGTTTTACAAAGACAGAAAGAAAGAAAGAAAGAGAAAGTCAGAAGAAGAGAAGGTCTTATGGGAGATAAGTTCTCTTATTTGGTTACTATTATCATAAATATCCATCATATTAGAATGCTATCGTTGCCCTTTTATTATTGCATAGCAATTATTTTACCACGTGCTCGGTGATGAAGAAAAACATCGCGAGGAAACCTGCATATCTAATATGTGTAGTTCGCCAAACCGCACTGAGGCCGCTGGTAGACTAAGCCCTATACCCTCTGTCTAGAGGAGACGTTTGCCCAGCAGTCGGACAATTTGAAAATGGGCTGTTACTTTTTATAGCAATTGAGTTTATGTTGCGGAGCAATGCCTTCCGTCCGGTGTTAATTGCTTCTGGACTATAAACTCAGAAAATTGACGTACTGTATTTCTATTATTGCTATTGACTATATGATAAGGAAATTACAAGATTTACCACGTAGAAGGTCGGCAACGCAACAGTTTTGGTTTAAGACATACAACTGTATTTTACTTATGACTTTAATGTTATACCATCGATCTTCAAAATTCAAGGTTCATCTTTTTAAAGGATAAAGACGTATCTAAAATATGCCACTTCCTGTCATTAAAAAATAGCAATGTTATTGGATAAAGGAACAACGATGTATTCCAGTTAAAGTTGGCATATAAATGATTTTAAACTCATTTCGTCTTCGGGTTCTTATATACACAAGGATAATTAGCCAAAGTGACCGTACGATTAACTATTAGCTTTCATCAAAACAAAGAAACTACTTAAAACAGATTAAGTACAAATTGTTAACCAGTTCTGAATAAAAAAGCTTTTGCCACACGGATTCCAATAATTTTCATGTGTCTGTTTCATTAAGTAAGAAACAAAAGATTTGGTCATGTTGAAATATGTTTATTTAGTTGAATGACTTACATATCCACCACTCTGTATGGAAGAGAAAATTACCGTTACAATGAAAGGAGAGTTATTTTTTATTTTTTTTTGTTTAATTTTTTAATTTTAATATTACACATTTCGGTTACCGTTATAATAACTAATGACATATAAGTAAGAAGTCGTCCCATTATTTAAATTATTAAATATTTTCATTTATAAAATATATTAACAAAGTAATTTGGAATAAGTACAGTGAAAAATATTATTTTCGCATCCAATTGAGAAAGCTAGAAAATTTATATCGAGTTAGATAGATTTCGTAATTTTGACGTCATTTATAAATACCTATTTAAAATTAGAACGAAACGCACTTTCTACCGCATATTAGGAAAATGTAATGGCAATCGAAAAAGCGCAACATATATGGAAAAAACATGGAATAAAACAATATAGTCTGTCAGTAATAAAAGCCTTAGTCTTTTCGTAAAAGAGCAGATTTACGAAATCTATCTAAAATATTTTTTTTTTCTAAATTTGACAGTTGACCCCGCATTGTAAATAAGGTAACATTTCTAACTGTCATTGGATGCCGCCAAAAATGTAAGCTCTATAATTCAATACTCTGTATTATTTTTTCCTGTGCCAGGGTCGTGCCTAATCAAAATCGTAACAAAATGGGACTCCGTTCTAAACTTGCAGAAGTTACAAAACATTGCAATAGTAGTAACATTTTCACAGAGCACTTTCGGTCGTTAGCACCACTTTAGCATTCACATAATAGTCAACCTCATCCACCACACAACCACTAGATTAACACTCCTTATTAAATTATATAGACAAAATTATTTCAATTTCAAACAAAAAATCAAAATACATTTCATTCGAAAAACAAAAGTAATAGTAAACTAGATTTAATTTAACATTTCTTTAAAGTAAATAATACAAATTCAACTTAAATTTGTTGAGTTACAGAAAACTATTAGTTTAAATTTTTATTAAAATTATTGTAAAGATTTTTATATTTTTATATTAAATAAATTAAATAATATTAATATATTTTTTTAACCTTCTCGCTAGACCATTCCTTACTATTCCCTTTTATATGCTCAATACACTTCACATTCATATCAAGCGAGATTCGACTTGTGTTCATTTTCAATATAAAAAAAAAACATTTGGCAGATAATTAAATATAGGTACAGATGATAAACACTATTAGGAAAAATAGATTATGAGACAGTACAGCGACGGTCGCATCTGGCGACCGCAAATGGAAGAATACAACATTTAATAATTTCAATAATGATTTATTTCCACGGAGCTATTGATGTTCACTAAGCTGATACAATTCTTATCTTAGACAACATTTTCTTCTTTTAATATTCCTAATAATATGCATTAATTAGAGATCTAGCTATAAAATACAATAGTAAAACGACGCGGCCGCGAACGGAACGCAGTCCGTTATGGCGCGAAACAAAGCCTCGACAAATCATTCGGAACATTCTCGAAGCGTCAGTTCGTCGGCGGTGCATTCTCTATCCGAAGCGGGAGCGAGACGGTAGATGCGCGTTATGCGAGCGTGATAGAGATATAACGATTCCCGATTCGAAAGAGCAGGCAAAGGAACGCACCGTCGACGAGCAACAACGTAATAATTAACATAATAACACATTAAACCATTTCGCATCCCAAACAACTAGAATGAAGCATACATATATACTTAAAATACTTAATAAACAAAATATACTTTATTGTGCTCACACCAACCAACACATCAATAGAACATACATAATATAATAATATATCAATAATAATCATTGCACCTATAGAAACAATATCTCATTCATACACATGGTTACACAAAAATAAATATGTAGACGTATATAATACATATATAGAATACAATATCTATTCGACAGTACATTTTAAAAGGATTAATTTTTTTCTCTTATTCAGTTTAAATCGTTAATTTATTGTGCCGGTGCTAGTACACTGAATTTTTTTTGTTATTTTTAGTTTCGTAATTTTATATTTTTTTAATTTTACGGTTACAAAACGTTGGCAGATCAAGCGAGGGGTGACATGTCCGTTTAATACTAGGGATGACTTAAAATTAATTGACTCGTGAACTCCCTTGAGAATTGGCGGAATATGGAATATATTTTAGTTAGTTTATTATTTAGCCGAGGAAAGCCTTGATACAGCTCGAACTAGACTAGATGTAACACCGCATTCACTCACCAAAAAAAGAAGTGGAAGGTAATTTTTTTTACATACATAAATATATATAGAAAATTTAGGTCAATAATTACACGGGGAGCTATTTAAGCGATTCGCACAGGTTGGGGAATGAGGAACATCAAAGCCGGGGTCATCAAAGACTAGAAAATACAAAAATAAGGAACGTTATAAAGAAAATCAACCATACAAATTGTGAATAATATATCCATCTATAATGACCATCGAAACAGAATCGCTCCTAACTCTCATACAAACAACACGCTTTAAACTATCACGGGGCAAATACGCAACAAGCATCAACTGAAAACAAAGGTAAATAGATTGTTCATATCGTTTATAATAAGTTCTAATAAAACATTTATTTTCCATTAAGGGTTAAGCTCTATATCGACTTAGGCTCGTTAAACTAGGACGCAGTTCTCCGTCTGACTAGGGTAGGAGCTCAGTGTAGGAATGCAGGCTTTTCCTAGACAGGCTGGAACCACTAGCCAGACAGTAGGAAACCCTTTTCGGGGGAACCGGTACAAAATGGCGTCGTGTTATGGTCGGCATATAATTCTACAGTATAATCTGAGACATCAGGAAGTAATCGCGTTTCTATATTAATACAACATTAAAGTAGAATCTCTAACAAACATCAATATAAACAGTGCGTCCTCACTAAGGTACTTAGAGAGGGTAGTCTTCATAAGACTCGTATATCTAGTGAGTTAATTTTCAAAATATCGTTTCGTAGAAAACTTTTCTCCGAGTCGTTTTTTATTTTCGTAGTCTATAATTTATGATCCGTCGTGTCCTATTAAAAAGCGCTCAAGGAATAAGGAACAATAACACTTAACGTTACGTTTCACGTTCATATTTCATACAATATTCATTATTTAGATTTACTTTTTATTTAACTTTATAACGCGCTAGCAAAATAACTCTTCGAAAAATTTAGACGTATGTATGTACGTTTCATATGCACAAGCGGTGTTTTTCAGCTAAACAAAATGGACTGGTTAAACGCTAAATATCCATGTATAAAAGCTCTACATGCTTGTATAAGACCAAACTTTAAAAAAATACACTCGGAAATATATTTATCCTCGAATGGCAATGTGTTTCACCTATGACGTTACTAGAAAAAGACTTCTAATTCTTCTCTATTTATATTCTTTTTTTTTGTTTGTTTAGAAAAAAATGGACGTCTCTGTTCTTAGGTCGAATGTTTGCTTGGCTATCGGTAATATTGGATTGGCGGGTACGGGACGCGGGTACGTTGCTATCGTCTGTGGCACACACTGCGATCTCTCACATGTCTGGGCCAACTTGCGTCAGCTGTTAAGAAAAGTATATTTTTATATCTAAAAACGAATGTATCACACAGTCTTTCACGTCACTAGACTATTTGCAAGCGATCTCGTTTAAAGCAGTGGCGTCGGTCTGTCCTCGGACGCCTTTCTATATCACAGCCCATTTGTTTCCTACATCAATTAACTCTTTGGTTCCTTAGCCCGAGGGGGGATGGACGATTCACTGCTTCTTCGAGAAAGCCACAAATAGACCCGACACCTAGAATTCGAGTCGATACGCCGCGCACGACGTTTCGTGGTCTTGCAGGTTGATCGTGCACCGAGATGCAGACGGAGAGAGGTCTATCTTGAACTTCTCCAAAGCCTCTTCGTTCTCAGTCACCCAGTAACCGAGCACGTCGGTGTCGTATGTAGGAATGATGGTTACTTCTGCAAAGTAAACGCAAACACGTTTCAATCGTAGCTAGTGAAACTTGATTTTAGCTCTACTTTATCATTGCCAATAAAATATAATAATTGGTAAATTTTGCTCGATAAATAGTATTGCTGTTTATGGGCAGACAGACAGAGAAGAGACCTACTTTGAATTAGAAACGGAAATGACGGGACAAGATAAAAAGAAAGGGGATCGGTGAACATTTTACGGCTGCACTGTGCGAGTCCGTGGTACCGTCCCTCGTCAAGCATTGTATAAACGATGACAGCTGTGTAAAATATTTTTTTACCACCTGGATGGTTCTGTAAGACATTTTAACATTTTATATCGCCGTCATTTATACATATTAAGATGAAGTTTCTTAAATTTATGAAAGTATATTAAAAACGGAAGTAATATTTACCTAGTTCCTTATCTTCCCATGTTTTTTTAGCGTCGAGAAGAGCATTGTAAATCTCTTTTGAGGGTTCAGTACCAGAGAACACGTAGTAACGGGCCCTTACACGTTTGAAGAATTCCAATGCGGAGTAGTAAGAGTTGCCATGATGCGGCACATACGTTAGTTCCATGTAAACTGGACTAGGTGATTTTTTTTTGTTCGGAGACTCAGATGTCCTACTTTTGGCTTCTTTACTTTTCTCCTGATTTATTTTATTCTTCATTTGCACGTTCGAACTAGGCCCTTGTTTCTTAGGTGTGCTCTTGCCGTCACCTTGAGTAGGTGGTTGAATAGGGCTAGGAAGACCTAAAGGTTTACCCCACGATTCTATTGGGTCTACTCTTCGTTCGCTCGATCTGGATTCAGACTTAGATATTTCGCTGATTGTAGAAGATGATTTTGCTTCTGAAGTTTTCTTAGATTCCGATTTAAGATCTTTGAGTGTAATCGTACTCTCCTCTTTTGTAGACAAATGATGGCTAGTACTGGAATGCGTTTGTTGGTCCAATTCATATTTTGCCGTAATACTCGATATTACATCAGACCCGCTTACTTTCTTGTGTTCTTCTATCGCTTTCTCAAATTGTTCATCAGCTTCCTTTAGGAAACCGGCATCGGATGACTTAACGATATGTTTTTCAATGTCAGATCGTAGTTTCTCATGCGACAAGAATTCCTCTGTTCTTTTACTAACAGTCTTGTGGCCAACGTGAATTTCAGATTTGATTTCGGAATGAGAAGAGGAAGTGCATGAATCACTATCAGCAATTTGTCCTAAATGAATAGAGGATGCCATGTCTTTATATATCTGAGTTGACTCATATTCTGATTTATCCACTGAAATGTCGTGGCATACTTCCAATTGCTGTGTTATTTTTGGATCTAGCTCAAAGCTTATATTTGATCGAGGTGAGTGAGCTATTTGTGACTTTGTGCTACTTGGGCTACCCTGTCCGTCATCATCGCTATAATACATACCACTGCTCTCGGTACCCCATATATGAGTAGCGGCCCGTGATCCCCTTGAGCTAATGTCCGAAGGTGGTGTCGAAATTCCTGGATGGTCTAAGTCATCACTAGCTGCTGAAGAACTTCTCATGTCACCTGTTTTAGATGAAAGTTTAGAGAAAGATTTTTCACTACCGCCAGTATCAATTATCTCTTCATACTCTTCTTTAAATTCAGATATAGTGGTCTTAGTTGATTTTGTAGTTTTAGTAACACCATCACTACCTTTGCTTACCGTAGTAGTTTCAACGGTGACCTTAATTTTTTCTGGACTTATGACCTCCTTTGTTGTGACAACAGTTATTGTTTGTGTTATTTCATTGTCCCCTTCTTTTACAACTTTTGTAAATGTTTCCGTATCAGTTGTAATTTCTCCAACAGGAGAGCGCTGCTTTTTCGGCTTCTCACTTGCTCGCGGTTCAGATTTTCCTTCAAGATTTAAATCGTCAATCTTCGTCGGTCTACTCTCTTGAGATTTTGGCTCCTTTTCAACTTTTTCTAAATCTTCTGGGGACCAATCGTCTAATCCTGTACCAGGAGGAAGGTATGTTATTTGAGTTCGAATGTCTTTTGTTGTTTCAACAGTGCCATCATCGCTAATATTTTCTGTCACCGTCTCAGTAACAGTTTTAACAGCAAATTCGTTTGTTTCATTATTTTTAAATTCTTCTTTAGTTACATATATAGTTATAATCTGTGTAATATTTTCATTGTTTTCTGATAACAGATGATTAGTTAGTTTGTCAACTGATGACTTAATTTTTCCTGTAGGTACCAAACCCTGTAGAGCAGCTTGTAAATCACTATCTGAAGTTTTTTGGAATTCTGATATTGTAATCTTTACATCTTTAGTAGTTTCAACTGAACCATCTGGGTATTCATCGACTGTAGTTGTTTCAACGGTAGTCCGTACTCTTTTTATATTTTTATCTTCGCTGGCCAATGTTTCGCGTTTTGTTTTGGTTGTTATTATACGTTTAATAGTCATTGAACCTTTTTGCAGAACTTCATTTTTAATGTCGGAATCCTCACTAGTCTCTTCGACTATCTCAGTATCAGTAAGATGAGAATCTTGGGACTCTTTATCATATTCCATTAAAGAAGCATTCAAACAGACGTCCGCAATTGAAACCTTTTCACTTTTTTTCGTTATAACCGTACCATTAGGATATTCGTCCTCAACGACAATTATGATTGTAGTTTTAATTTTCTTCGATTTTTTTAAATTTTCATATTCTTGATTGATAGTGGTAGTAGTTGTCTTTCTCCTGATTGTAAGATTATCTTCTACAATTTGCTCTAAATCGGAACTAATTTGTATATCTGGTTCTCCTACTTCAATAAAACCGTTTAAAGTTTCGTCAACTGAATCTTCCTCAGAATCTGCTATGGATACTTTCACGTCTTTCGAGACCTCGATATCACCATTTGGTAATTTAGATTCCGTGATTGTTTCAATTGTGGTTTTAATTTTTTTATTTTGTCCTTCAGGTACAAGAATCTCCTTTGTCGTAATTGTAGTAATTAGTTGCTGGATTTCTTTACCATCTCTTAGA
Source organism: Graphium androcles (assembly GCA_018247855.1). NCBI lineage: Eukaryota > Metazoa > Arthropoda > Insecta > Lepidoptera > Papilionidae > Graphium > Graphium androcles. Next base: position 8,440 of record DWHK01000967.1, read on the forward strand.
ATTTTTTTAGAACTTTTTTCAACATTTACAGTCTTATCATCTTTAATTTCAAAATCAGTCGATGAAGAAATGTTTCGCATCACATTCTTTGACTCAATTTCACAGATAGAAGTACTAGTGTCAATATTTGTGCGTGATGACCCATCTGGAAATTGGTCTGTTGTTGTCACGACTTTAACAGTTTTTAATCTTCTTGGAATACCTTGACAGTCACAATAATTCGTTTTAATAATTTTAGTAACTATTGATCGCTTTACTTTGCAATTGTTCTCTATAATCTCCTGAAATTCTGTGTTTTCAGTTTCCTCGGGATCACCTGCAGGTGTTAATCCCTTTAGCGTAGATTCAACTTTGCTTATTTGCGATTCATCTTGAATAACAGTAAACTCACCGGATGCTTCCGATATTTTTAATTCCTCGTCTAAAATGGAAATCTTTTCACTCGTTTTAGTTAAAACTGAACCGTCAGGATGCTCATCTTCAATTATAATAGTTGTTGTTGTTTTTGTTCTTTTAAGGTTATTAGTTTTATTATAATAGTATTGCACTACTGTGATAGTAGTCGTTTTTCGTTTTACCGTTACACCTGAATCTACAATAGTTTCAATTTCAGTCTTCGAGTCTTCTTTGGGTTCTCCAAGCTGTATAAATCCATCTAACGCTGTTTGTTCATATTCGTTTTCATAATCACAAATAGATATTTTAATATCTTTGGTAACTTCCGTTATCCCGTCTGGTAGTAATGACTCTGTAACAGTCTCTACGGTAGTTTTTACTTTTTTCTTTGTCTTATCCTGTGTACTTAACACCTCTTTCGTAGTGGTTATCGTTATGATTTGTGGAATACTCTCGCCATCCATTGTCATATTTTTTTCTTGACGATTAACGTTTACTGACTTATCTTCTAAAATTGTGTATTCAGATAACTCTGTTCGATCAATTATTGCTTCCATTTCTATATCTTCCAACGATGTACTACTGTCAACTTTAGTTTGCACAGAACCGTCAGGATATTCGTCAGTTGTTGTTACAATAGTAACAGTTTTTAATTTCCTTGGAACGCCTTGATTATCGACATATTTAGTTTTTATTTTTTTTGTTATTATTGTACGTTTTATAACTAAACCATCGCAATAAATATCTTCAATTTTAGAGGATACAGATTCTTCTGGTTTATCCGACACACTAAAGTTATAAAGCAATATGTCAAGGTTACTACTAGTATCAATAGTTGCTTGTTCAGTTTTAACTTCCACATTCTTCTGCACATCTTTAGCACCATCTGGATATTCTTTTGTTGTATTTGTTTCTATGGTAGTCCTCAAAATTTTTTTATTATCATCAACTCGTATTGTTTCCTTTTTTGTTGTAGTAGTTACGGTTTCTATTATATCTACATTATTTTCCTTTATAATTTTTTTACTAACATCGGTATCTATAACGGTATCCTCTATGCTGGTGTCATTATCGACTTCTTCCTTTATAAAATGTGATTTTAAAAGGCTATCTTTTTTTGAAATTATCAAAGAATGCTGATCGTCTACTTTTTCACTGCTCCAAGTCTGAGTTGGGTAACTTTGTTCTGAGTCAGATTTGTCATCGCCATGTTCTAAGTAAATTTTATCTAGTTTTCTATCCCTGTCGTATAAATCCATTTGGGATGTTGATCTAAGACTAGAAGAACATTCAGAGAGTAATGTCTGAGTGTCTTTAGTTGTTGTCGTTGAGCCATCTGAACTCTTACTTAAAGTTGTTGTCTCTATCGTAGTTTTAACATTTTGAGGCGTACCATCTTCCCTAGAAATAATTTCTCTAGTCGTTACTGTCGTAATTGTTTGCGTTACGACGTTTTCACCTTCTTTAATTATTTTCGTAATAGTATCTGTTTCTGTCTTTATTTTACCTACAGTTTGCATTAAGGACAAAATATCAGATTCAGGATCATAGTCTTCCCCTTCACTTTTAAGTGGTTTTGATACTTTTTCAGTTGAAGTAGAGATCTTTTGAGTAAGGACGTCTTCTCCTACATGAACGATTTTAGTTATGGTTTCTTCAGCTCCTTGCGATTTGTCATACTTTATTTCACTTTGTACACCATCTCTAATATCTTGAGAAGTACATGGGGTTTTCGGTAATGGACTAACGGGAACCGTAGGAGGAGTTGCAACTCTATCCAGTTTTGTTCGAATTGATAGAGATTCAATTTCTTCTGTTTTGATTCCTTGCTGCACCATTTCATCTGTAAAAGCTTTCTGAACACTTTCAAGGAGTTTCGTCTCAGTTAACTTTGATTGAGTTTTCTCGAAATTAGATTTTTTTTCAGGATCAGTAAATGTGCTGATAACTTCCAATGTTGGTTTTTGTTCTTTGAGTGAAGCAAGCGTTTGGAAAGACTTCTTTTCAGACTTTTCAGTACTTTCGTAACTATATTTTTCTTCTAAACTAACTTCTTTTGAAAGATCTTCCGAACTGCTGCCTTGTAATAAAGTATGAGTGTAACTGTCTCTGTCCATAATTCCGCTATCTAAAGTGGATATTGACGACATTTTATCATCAATATCTTGCAGAAATTGATCCGAAGAAATTTTTGTAATTGGCGATTCCTGTTCAAGAAAATCAGCGTTTCTTTTTACTAATTTTGTTTCAGTTGGTTCATCTGGAATACTAATCAATTGTCTTCCAGGTAAATCAGCAATGTAATGTTTTGAAACTGATACAATATCAATATCTTTGTCATGCCTTCGTTCGATTTCCTTTTCCGATAACGCTTTGCTGTCACTAAATACAGATAATGTTTCTTGGCGAGCAATATCATGAATAAGAATGTCATCATCAATATCACTTTTAAACACACTATCAGCTTCCTTTGAATGTCCATTCAAGTATTTCGACGTGACTTTTTCTTTTACATTGTGAGTTTCTTCATGACAAGTCTTTTCTTTCGTTAAAAGGACAGCCTTTTCGGTAAAATGTACAGGACTAAGAGAATGAGCAATCTTATCAACTGGCAATTTTTCTTCGACATCCAGGGGACTATGAGACTTTTTACGATCAATCGTTGTTACTGATAGATCCTCCTTACACAAGAAGCTAGCTGTCGTCTTGGCGTCTTTTGCCGTCACCGGCACGTCTTTGCCGCAAGAAAGTGTAATCCGGTTTTCTTCTTTTTTATCAAGTGCAAGATCCTTTTCTATGACTTCTACAGGACTTGGTGACTTTTCTTTTGAAAATTTATCCTGTGGAGCCTTCTCATCAGTTTCCAATGGACTGGGTGTCTTCTTGGCGCCTTCCTCAGTCACTGGGACATCCTTCTCGCTTAAAAGTGTAGTCTGTTCTTCCTTCTTATCAAATGGAAGCTGTTTTTCAACGGCATCGACTGGACTTGGTGACTTTTCCTTAGGGATCATACCAAGGGGTACATCCTCTTTAGTTCCCAAGGTGCTTGGCGTTTTCGTTATGACTTCCTCCGTCACATGGGCGTCCTTTTCACTGAAAAGTGCAGTAGGCTTTTCTTCCTTCTTATCATCTGGAATTTCTTTTTCAATAGCTTCGACAGGACTTGGTGATTTCTTCTTAGGGATCTTGTCATGTGGTGTCTTCTCTTCAGTTCCCAAGGGGATAGCTGTTTTCGTGGTGACTTTCTCCGTAACATGGGCACCTTTGTCGCTAGGAAGTGTAATAGGCTTTTCGTCCTTGTAATCAGCTGGAAGCTCTTTTTCAAT
>DWHK01000968.1:0-12157 GCA_018247855.1 Graphium androcles
TATATATATTATATCCTGTTATCAGTATTAAACTTTACGAGCAAAAAATTATGCGGTAGATAAAACTGTGAAGCACAATTTTGTTTTCATATTGCGCGTATTTTGGAACTTTAATAAAATTTTCATATATTTAAAGTTAAATGTAGAAGGAGTGTATAGTAGCTAAATAGTAAATAAATACTTATAACAAATAATGATTAAATAATAATAAATATATTTTTACTCCAATAAAAAAAAAGATAAAGAAAAGATTTATCATTAACAATCCATGTGGTTAATATTAACTGAAATATAAAATTAAAAAAATATTGTAGTCATAAAAAAAATTTGCGCCACAGTAGGTAAATATAACATTTTTAATTTTATTTGTTAATAATTTAAGTCAGTCTTAAGTTCGTCTTAATTAATGTCTGATACTGAGCAAAAAAAACGCGTTGAAGCTGTTAAATTTTTTATGTTTAAAACAATTTCAAATCGCCATTTTAGTTCTAGAGAGTGGTTTTTAACAAGTTATTTTACGATACTTTTCTATACGACCGTGCTTTTAACTCCAATCTAGAATTCATTACCTTAATTGAGATCAAACACAGGTTGCAGGTTGTCGGCCATAAAATTAGGGAGGTCGTTAAACTGCAACTGGGTAAATAGATAATGAGCTACGCAACTATTTTCGTATCCAAACACTATTTAGACCTATTTTAGATTTTTAAAATTAGATACTTGTATATAAATTATTTCAAAGACATTTGTGGCATAAACAATGTCACAGACAATGATGAAAATTGTAGTTAAAACAGAAAATTGGAAAATTTATTTATTGACACTATTTAGGTGAAATTAAGTATTTCTTGGTTGATATTTATCATTTAATCACGTTAAAACGTCTGAGCAGATTTAAATGAAATTTGGTAGGCACGTAGTTTATAACCCATTTTAATATATAAAATATTCAGACACGCGGACGAATAGCGGACAAAAAGTAGTATAAAAATTATTTTTTTCTTAATTTTCTTATGTGTAACAGGTGACAGCGAGCAATGAATCGTCTTATAATAAATTACTACTGCCGCCCGCAGACAAAAATATATAGCAAAAGTAAATACAACTTATTTCAATCAAATTCAAGAACATTTCTCCCTACTGTGCTAACACTAGCTGATATTTAGTACGTCTTCAAGAATCTGTTCTCATTCCGATATTACTTTATGCCCGAAGGTCCTCGGCCTCAATTGACTCTCCGCCTTTGAGTTGAAGGGGCTATAGAGGCTGAACTGGAGCCTATGTCTCAGGATGTAGGACGATGTCTCGCCTCGGGGACTCATTCTAGATGCTCTCAAAGACCGCCATTGACAAACCCAACTTATTACCCTTATTCACTTGGGACAAAACAATTTTTTGCTCCAAAAGAATTTTTACTTTGAAGACTGCAGTGACCCAAGTTTTCGAAGTTCGACAGTTAGTAATAAATTTCCAATTTTGTGAATAACCATCACCATTTAAATAAGTAGAGAAATCTAAAACTAAACTATGTAATAATTAATACGTTTTACTTATATTTATTTAACTGTTTGGGCAATTGTTTTCTTTTTACCTATGCCAAATCTTATACCGCATAACATCCTTCATACAGCTTTTGTTGCACTTCTACGGCCGCTTGCCCGGGGAGGTACCACCACCCTTCACAGACCCAGTTTAAAATAAAGTATACATGGTTCTTAGGGTTGCCGGATGGCCATTTCTACCCTCTTCTTTTCCCACTCCTTTCCCCATGAAATCTTTAATATAATCAACTCTAATGCAACTCTTCGGATGATGTGTATGTCCATGGGCGACGGGATCACTTAACATCAGGTGAACCGTCTGCTCGCTTGCCAACCTTTCCTATAAAAAAAAAAGAGTTCATTATGTTTGCTCGGTTGTTTCAACGCGTTAATATATACATATGCATTATAGAAAGAAAACAAATAATTTTTTCTATAATGCTTATATAGATAGACCAAAATCAATCAAGTTTTAAGAACTACGTATGTTAATTTAAAGTTATCAAATCGTTTTAGGCTGGAAGTTACGATAAGTGTTTACGGCTAGGTATCAATGAGAATAATTACGTAAGTCAGGTGACTTTACTGCGGATTATGAAGCGATTGGCGAATATTTAATTAGCATTTGCAGCAAACTTTTGCTGGAACTTGTAAGGCTAAGTCTGACTCATTAGTTATTATCGCGCAGCAGGCGGTATCCGTAAATGACAGTGCCCATATTATCTACGTAATAAGTTTTATGTCTCGTAGAATATAAGCAAAGTACTCAAGAACAGGTTGTTTCAGAACAATCCAAATTAAAATCATTACAAGCCTACATCATAAAGGAGAAAGACTGATTTTTGATATGTTTTGTTTCCCCTGAGATACCTACCCGTGCAATAGACTGATATGAATATTTAATATATCCTACTAATATTATAAATGTGAAAGTTTGTGAGGATGGATGGATGTTTGTGACTCTTTCACGCAGAAACTACTGAACGGAATTTGATGAAACTTTACAACAGTATAGCTTATACATCAGGATAACGAATAGGCTATAAATTATAAAGATATTGTGTTAAATGCCCAAAACATAACAATAAGTATAAAGTAAGTCAGAATCTGAGAGCTATGTCGGCGTGCACTGCATGAACTGTTAGTTATACCTTACTATAACTTATGGTGAAATTATTCTTTTTGAATGGTTTTAGGAAAACACGAACACAATTCCACGCAGGCGGAGCCGCGGGCACTGTTAGTACGTTATATCAATATGCTGATAATGCAGCTCCTGTAGAATAGTTATACAATGTTACTATAAGGTTATACTTAAACTTATTATTGCTTCAGAAACTGACGACGAATCGAATAGAGGACGCTCCTTCCGGACGAAATCTAGTTTACAAAGAAATCCAGGTTTAGATTTTTGATATACATTCAAAAACAAAATAACAGCACCTCTTAAAATAGCTTCGTCAGAAATTTGCTCCTAATAATCCATTCACACCTTTTCTGATGCATCTAAACGAAACGTATCTCGAAATATGGCGGGAAAAAACCAAGATGGCCATAAAAAAGTATTACAGATTCTAAACGCGCGTCAAAGTGCCAAATCCCCGACGGGGCACGAATTTTAAACGTCGCCGAGTTATTGATAGTTGGACGTTTGTCGTATTTTATTCGACACCCGGTTAAGAGCGCGCTGCAAGGTTATACGAAAAATTACAATTTTAAAATATCGCCTTGTCGTGTCGGCCCGGTCTCGTGTATTTTCAGAACGAAGCTAAGGCAAAAAAAGGATTATTGGTGCCATTTTTCTTCATCGGCCGTCGTTGTTTCATTCCTTTGTTTCGTTCTTTGCGATAGCAGTTATTAGCATGACTGAAAAATTGAATGGTTTTATTTAAGCATTAAGTTAAGAATTTTTTTTTTCTACAATTGAATGGTTCAGCTTTTACGGAATGCGTCAGTGGCATATTTTAGGCTCCTCGCCGGAGATTAGCGAACAGAAACATATTAAATCAAGGCAGCTGTAAGAATTAAATTCGAGTAAATAAATATGCTAGTAATCAATACTAATAATGAATGGAACTCTATAGCTATTATAACCTATTACTCTATAAATAAAAAAAAAAATTGTATTATACTCCAATTTTTGAAAGATGTTTAAGGCTATTTAATTATTAAGTTACGATACTTAGTGAGCCGGACATCAAATTATATCAGGTAAAATCACAGGGCACAGCTAATTTCGTTTATAAATATCCCGTATTAATAGACGAACTAATATAATCACGTCTGTAATCAGTATTTATGATAAACAATCATGACGTGAATCAAAAATTTACGGTTACCATGGTAATAATTTGATTTTATGCGACACGAGGTGGACAATAAGCTACTTGGGCATTCATCCGATCATATTAAATATGCAAATCAGTTACTGCTCGCCGTACAATATTTTCTGCGTAAATGCGCATAAAGTCGAGAACAAGTCCCTCTCTAGACGTGTATAAATAACTAATGCACGCAAAAAAGCAAGAAACGCTTTAAACATGTCACACGGCGTTTCATCTTCGTCGAGTCGTGTGAGAATTATGTTAAATTGCCTTCTTTTCTGTCTGCCTTTATTGTTTTGACAGGGCATTTACAAAAAAATACTGTTTATCTATAACTTTTGTATTATAGCGATTAATAGCTTATGAGGGTGAGTATATCTAATTTAAGTTAATATCAAATCATTTAGCGTATTTATTAGATTACCACGTGCAACCCATTGCAACCATATGTAAAAAGAAAAACTTTTTTATTGTTTAATAAAAGATATCAATACCGATGCTTAAAAATAAAACCGGCCGAAAGCGAGTCTGTTTCGCACAAAATGGGTTCCGTACTACCGTACAATATAAAACTTAACATTTGTATGGGGCCCCCTTTAATTTTTGTTTAATATTGTTTAAATTATTTTTTGCAATATTTTTTTTTTCTTTTTTTTAAAAATCGCTGCCCTTATTATAAGCTCCTTGACTTGTGTTACAAGGGCGTTTTCCAAACATAAATAACACAGACACAAACACCCAGATCCGAAACAACTAATTGTAGGTCGTACAAATATTTGCCACGGTTGGGAATCGAACCCACGATCTGTGACGCCGCAGCTAACGTTTTTTTAGGCACTGCGCCACCCGGTCATCGTTGCGACGGTTCTTATCTCACTCGGTTCAGACGGTAAAATGAGGATGTCTGGTAATTTCTGCGCACTTTTAGGGTCTGCGCCCTGTGCCAGGTCACCGCTGACACCGCCCTAGTTGCGGCGATGTCTCGAGATCATTGTTTGGTGGCGATTGTAATATGTGGGCGTGTTTTTAGTTTTACTCTAGACAAGACAAATCCTTACAAATTATTGAAGTAGTCCATAGAGTCCAATAGACATGATGTATGTATATATTATGTAAACTAACTCATAGGAACTTGCTTTATACACCGTAGGTCGTGGATTTAAATTCCACACATTTGGACTATGATTTTGTTGTTAGGGCAATACGGATTATTCACAAGATTGTCAAAAATGATTATGTACGTGTCGGTTGGGCATGTTAAAAGTCTGATCAATGCTTTATTGTTTTTTCAGTTATATCTCTTATGGGGAAATGAGGGTAAATGAGCACTTGCTCGCTACAATATCCCCGCTCAGTCTGAACGAAATGTTTGTTTGTATACTAGACGTGTTTTGAATACATAAAGAATAAATTCCTTTGCTAAGGGATTCTGAAAAGAGCGTAAAATTATGCAGAGTGACATTAACATCCCACAAGAAATACTCGTAAGCTTTGATCGCAAATATGTCAAGTGTCTAAACTGACGCAATAACATATCTTTGTTTATACTGATTGGCTTCGAAGGTAATGAAAATTATCGCTTGATGTTTAACTGCCCTGTTAAAGGCAGGAACCGGTGAACTCATTTATATACCGTGAATATTTAAAATAATGTGAAGATTTTTAAAGGCTATCGAAGAACTGTGTTGGGTGTATCAAAAAGTTGTATATTGAATTTGTAATTAATACATATTTATGAAAATCGTATAAGAGTTCTGATGTCACGTAATATAAGAAGCGGATTAGTTAAATGTATATTGTCCTGGTCTTAGTATAGTGTGTACTAGTCTCAAGCTCGCTATTAACTCGCTCAGTGTCTCAGTAGGCCGGGTCGCGTCGTATCCGTACCGTGACCGGGTCACGGGACGCGTCCGACATGAGACGTGAGGGCGACGTCCGTTTTTTTCCCCCCACACCCATCTCCCGTCGTCAAAGATCGGTGGCCAGAGGCGGCTTTAAATGAGCGTTCGCGCGGCATTTTTGATCTGCGCGCCCTTTTTTCCGCACGCTTTCCACTTACACGCGCCGTTTAAGATTCCATTATGCGGTTAATTTATCGTTGAATTAAATCCGCCCTAGCTTCTTTAGGTACCAGTCGTGTTCACTTTGCTTAGCGTTCTAACGGATAGCTATACCTTTTCTTAGGAATTTTCCGTAACATTTTGCCTACAAGCTACAGGGTCACTTGATGTCGGTTTATTACCTTATCCTTAATTCAAGCTTAGTGTCCGGGCGCTCGCCTTTAATTCTGTATACTCGAGGTGAACCTGAGTTCATACCCCGGTGCCGGTACCAATGGAATTGTCATTTCCTTAATTGCAATTTTAAGTGCTGATTTACCACGTGTTTGACGGTAAAGGAAAACATCGTGAGGAAACCTGCATATCTAATATGTGAAGTTCGCCAATCCGCACTAGGGCCGCGTGGCGGACTATGTCTAAAGGAGGCCTTTGCCCAGCAGTGGGACAATTTAAAAATAGGCTGTTACTTTACTTTTTCTTTTACATATCTATATCCGAGTGCATTCATCTACAGCTTTGGTAGATAAGTCCCATTTCTTTAGCCCTACCAGTCAGGTCAGGCAGTTCACTTCCGTGTCAACGTTTAACAAAGCTAATTACGGGATCCTTAGCAATCGTAAATATTTTACCATATAATGAAAATAAACGTGCGATACGTGTCACATCTTACCGTATATCTAGTATTAATTAACAGTTGGTACTTATTGCATACTTCACGAGTAAATTTTTCTCTATGAAAACATCCGCATAAACAAATAATAATTTTAGCAATTATAAACAAGGTCAGTAGTAATAATTACAGTCGAAACTTATACGAACCATGACGACAATGAACTACCTACTCTATAGGCAACGTTTCATCCTCATCACTGACAACCGAGTTTTGCTCGGCGCTGAAAAAGCGGTTAAGTGGCAATTCCACCTGACCCCGCTCCTTTTCACTTTGAGATATGACGTCCCATATAGTCTTCACATTATATTTCCCATACCAGTTTTGTTACTTGCGTCCATAAAGTTGTTATCAGATTTTAACCAAGATGGTACTTATCACATTCATCTATTACCGTGCCATAAACATGTGAAGAAATCAGCTTTTTATCGCACTATCGTAAAACGCTCATGGGAAAATCGCTGCACTGTTATATGTTTCTCAATTTTGTAGTATAACAATTGTATGAGAATTGATAATAAACATGTTTGGCTTTATAGTATTGCTTCGTAAACACTCCTTTGGCGAACACAAAGTTTCCTCACAATGTTTTCCTTCACCGCCCGAGCACGTGTTAAATCGGCACTTAAAATTGCAATTCAGAAATTGACAATTTCATTGGAGCCAGCACCGGGGTTTGAACTCAGGTTCACCTCGAGTATACAAGAATTGAAATCGAGCGCCCGGACACTGAGCTAACACGGCCATTCTGAAGACAGCGGAAAAAAATGCGTTTGCTTAATTCAATATAGATTTTAAAAAGCTTTTCTCTGTCACAAGATAAATTTTTACTAAAGTTGGTTGTTTGGTCACCAAGCGAGGAAGCTAGTATCTTTAGCTTACGATAAAGAAAATGCAGTGACGGGTGTTCGAATACGAAAAAATGATGGTCGCGGTGTTTGCGCCTAACAACGTCCGATGGGCAATTTGGATTAGAGAGGCTCATCTATACCCACTACGATTGAGCGCCAAGAATCTTCGCACGCTTGAGATATATCAATAATTCGGCCGATCGCCGATTATTACCAATGCCGCGTTACGATTGTTCGCCCATCCGCTTTGCGAACGATAAAACACGGGAAACGGTCAGCGAGCAATAAAGTTTTCATATATAATAGCGATGTATTATAATCACTAGTATAAATACATTACATATTTGTTCGTATGCAGTTTTATGCATTACCGGCAGAGGCAACTCTGATCGCGTGCATTGCGTACTTAATTGTTGCCAAATCTGTGCTGTAATCAGACCATATTTCTGTTCCAGAAATATTCATGTGTATTGTAATTTGTTTTTAAATTGAAAGCATATACGAACAAGCATCTATACATAGAGAATGTTTTGTATATAGTACTTGCGGGCGATGGTATTTGTTATGCTAGCGTAAACGCGTTGCGTTGATAACCATCGCGTTGCAACATTGTACTTTTAAGGTCCAAGATACCGATCCGTAGTACACCTGCTTTTGTTAGTACGCGCGTATTCAGATCGCATCTTCAGAAGGCACGTGATCGAGGATCGGGCGTAGCTTACGCGGGCGCTTCTAAGAACGCGTTGCTGTCGAAATTCGCTTAATTAGAACCGGTCGGCGGAATAGGACTTTTTTATCTCCGCCGTTCTCCTATACGACTGTACCAAGAACAGCACTATCAGATCGTCGCCCAAGCTGCGGTCGTTTAGCGCACATCCCTAATGACTGACGTGCCCAGTTAATGGGATACGGTACGTTCTTGTCGTCTCTTGCAACTTTAACTATTGCCAGAGTGACGTAATTGTTCAAAACAACCGTTTGCGTAACAGTGATATGAGTGATGATATCTTTGAATGGTCAGTCGTAACTGCAGTTTTTTTGGGAGAGATATCTTGAAGAAGATGAATAAGTTGGATGTTTTCAGAGGAAATGACTACAGCCAGTGACGGCCCGTATGAATGTGGCTACAATGGTTGCAATATAGTGTCAAATGATTTCCAATCCTGTGCGATTTGAATTGGTAGATTTATAAAATGATTGTTTGACATCATTATGGATAAGGCGAATCGAATAATTGTAGATTCATCGTAAGAGGTTCTCTCTCTTATACGTATATGAACAAGTGTTTAATGGCAGCGTTCGCAAACAATTGAGTCTGCTTTCCGCGTACGTTTGCTTAACCCACAATTCTGCGCGTGCGCTTCCGCAAAGGGCGAATAGAATTAGTGCAGCGCGATTTGAATGGTGGCAGGACCGAGCAACGACTCCGTTCATAAAACCTATTGCACACGTCGACTATTGTTGCGGATCGAAAGTAATTCTTATTCCATTTCCAGCGCACAAGAGCTTTGCATTGCGGTAAAGGTGCTTTACTCGAAGGTAACACAGGCGCAGCGCTAACTTAAGCTTTAGGTTCATAAGGAATAGGGTCACTTTTGTATTGGCGGCGGGAGGCCATCGCGCCCTAATCGTGTAGGGCACAGGGTAGCCCTTTGAACTGGCCGCGGGCGTCGGGGGCGGCCCATAAAGCGCGCAATTTAACCGTGCCACGGCGCACGTTTTACTTTCCAATCCCTGCCGGGAACGTACCTCGTTACACTTTATTGTCGGCGCGGAAATTGAAACGGCTTTTGTTTGCGAAATTGCCGTGATGTTGCGATATCGCTCACCCACCCGACGACGCGTCGCAGAGAACGTGCATGGGTTTATGTTCCTAACGTTTGATTGAGGTGGATGCATTTTTGTAATGGGGGACCACGCGATAAACTACGAATGGGTTAATCTGATGACAATTACTGTGACTTTGGTACAACACAAAAATATATGCATAAATTTCACCATATGTGTTATGCATTTTTACATGCTACCTATTTAACTTGTGCACTCAGACAAACTCTGACGTTGCTATGATTTTTCCCTACAACGTTCGCTGCACCCTCATTGACAACACAAGAGAATGAAGAATTTTCTATAAAAATAGTGTCAAGACCTATCGTCGTGTGGAACATTTCTAGAAACTTCCTATGACTTACGTAAAACATATTAGTATTTACAGTTGTGAATCGATAAATCTAAAGATATCCTTATCATAGCAATATCCTTATTTACACAGAAAAAACTCCACTACTCGAGTAAGCGTTATAAAAAATGCGCGATCCGTGTGTCGCGCGGTTCGTGGCGGAGATGCGGCAATTCTCAAACACGCCTGTTTGGAAAGTGGATGCCGGATGTGGAATATTAAGCGAGAGTCGACGCGGGCGCATAAATCTCGGCCCTTCTCGAGCCCAGGTGCATACGCTCACCGGTGCCCTGGACGCCGGGGAAAACAACGATATATTACATCCATGTTATAAAAATGTAAAAAGAAAACTTAAGATTGATGCTATATCCAGAATCAAAAGTGTCTATTACAATTCGATCATTTAGTAAGAACAATCATTAGATAGCAAGCCATTTATACAAGATTATTCTAGACTTAAATTTACTTAAAATGTTCTTTAGTTCGCAGTTGTTACAGTCTCATTTCATGCGCAACGATATTGTAACTTGACTCTCTTTCAGCACATCGTAAATCGTGTACCTTATATAAAGTGTAGTCTAAGTTTTTACTAGTCGACTTACCTCTAATAGATTGTATCCCCGCATGGAGGTAAACGTGCATGATAGAGACAACGGCGGGGATTGTGAAAAAAGGGCTTTCCAGATCCGTTTTGCGGAAGGCTATCTTCAAACCCTGATGTCATATCATAGACTTTACAACGGTTGCTTTGATGAAGGTCTACAAAGCTTAGTTTTTGCTTAGAGACACAAGATTCAGTCCTAAATACCAAGTAGACCAACGGTCTTAATCAGGAAAGATTGAGACGTTTTAGCCGATTAGCAGGCAGAGTTTAAATCGGGCCCGTGCGTTAATGCGCGGCCGGAGATCGACACGGGGTCGCCGGTTGTCTGTCGAAGGGGCGTACGCGCGGCGCCCGGGCGGCGCGACGCCGGTTCGGTTACGTCATCATCCATTGGCGCACTAAAGCTGCACCAATGGCTCTATAGCTTTTCATTTAATCATCCTTTAAATACTTGTACAGGCGTAATTCGATCACCGGCGAGCCACTTGCTCATTTCCCGTTTTCTTAATAAACAAATGCGAGTGAAATTTAAAGATTGTATATAATCTTAACGCTATTAATATATACGTTATTTATGTATACTTAAGTTTTTTACGGAGTTTAATACTTATACCTTCTACCGCGTTATAAGCATTTCCACGCTCAACGTTTTTTATAGCTTTTTTTATTAAACAGAGCGACAATGTAATGCTCTAATGTTGGCCAACTATGACGAAGGGCGCAGCGCTCGTAGCTCGTAGGATGTAAAAGGCTGGACACGGCCATTATCGTGCTAAATGGAAGGCCGCGGGCAGCGCTTATCCTTCTCGTTTGTAAACGCATTCGTTGATTTATCATTCCGATTAACGTTTCATTTATCAACGCAAATAACGATGGGCCTAAACGTCCTAATTTTTCATAAATGGTTTCTTAGGACGTTGTCACGTAAAATTATAGTACGTAAACCGTTTTTCATCGTGAATTTCGACGCGTATATCAATTACGCCTCCCTCGCGAGGTGGAATAATTCCTCCGCCCTGTTATCTAGACACGCTTTAGCAGCCCATCGAGTGTATGGCTAGGAGCCCCATGGGTTCGTTATGACGTCGCTCGCAACCCACCAAAGGTCCGTACTCTACGCGCCGTGCGTACTAATTGCTTACAGCGGCTGCCTGGACCCCGCTCGTGTGACGTCACCCACGCGTGACGTTCCTTTATTGAAGTTTAACAACACAGGGTCATAATTAAATGCATTATTATTTCTAACGAAATATAGACCGTATATGGAGTCACGTAATACGCATTAACAAAGTTTAATTTAAATATGTAGAAAAAAATTATGTCCTTCGTTCATAAATGACAGGAATAACGGAATGGTTTGATTTTTTGCATAAATACGTACTTTCATCTAGTTGACTTATAAACACCAGATCCGTTCTAAAAATATAGTTACTCAAAATCTTTGCTTTTCAAAAGCGATTCGCTTATCACAAAATCGAATTAGCGGGTCTCACGTAATAGTCATAGCGTTTCGCTGTTGTTCAAACTGCACATCACGGAGCCGCGGGCGAAGGAATGCTAATGCGCGGTGCCAAACTACCGCATTTTTGCGTCCGATCGACTAAGTAGCTCAACTCACTAGACTTGTGTTACGTTTAGAAATTTGAGTGATCGACGCAAACACTTGCACAATTGTATAAAGTTTATATTTTCCCGCGGCATGGGGAAAATACAATGAGAGAGAGACCCTACTATTTCATCTACCGTCCTTTTCTATCACTTAGTAAGAAGTCGCATGTATCTTTATGTAAAATTATTATGCCATGACTATAACTATCAGTATGTATTTATCTGTTCAAATATTATTGTCAATAATAAAATTCCTTAAATAATATAAGATTGTTATAGTTACCAATAAAAGAGTTGTGTATACTACATCCGATATTGTG
>DWHK01000969.1:0-12156 GCA_018247855.1 Graphium androcles
ACGCATACGCAACTCTTCGGATGTTGTGTATGTCCATGGGCGACGGGATCACTTAACATCAGGTGAACCGTCTGCTCACTTGCCAACCTTTACTATAAAAAAAAAGTAATCGAAAAATTTGGAGATTTTTATTCGTATATATCACCTAATAATATAAGAATTTTCCAGAACAGCTCCAACGAGAGTCAATGAAACTGGTTTGGGAGATACTTGAGACGTTTAAATTTTAACTAGAGAATATCATTTTTGTAAGACCAACATTGAATAGGAATCTGGTAAGTAACCCATCATAGGCCTCAAGTAACAACGAATCAACTTCTGTCCACATAGTTATAGGGCAAAGTTTAAAATTTTGCATAGAACATCTTAAGTTTTGGTGCCGAATTCGAAGAGAGACAATGAGTTTGCGGCATATGCTATCATCCCTCTCGCACGGTATATAACATTGTTTCTTGTAATATAATCGACTAATCAAGTTGAAATGCGAGATGCCTACTCTTTTTGTCTTTTGATGACCGTTTGACGCAGTAGCTAAGCCGTTGGCGCCGGCGTCGCGGGTTGTGGGTTCGATTCCCACCCGAAACAATTATTTGTTATGGCCTACAGATAATTGTTTCGTATCTGAGTGTTTCGGTATGTGTAATTTATGAATGTAAATCGCCCTTGCCGCACAAGCCAGAGAGCTTATAGTTAGGACAGTGCGTGTGTTTTGTTTTAATAGAACAAAACACACACAAATCAAATCCAAAGATAGATCAGTGGAGTAGTTTATACTGTAGTTTGCGAGACTACCTCATAGGAAACCAACGAAATGTAGGAGTATACATTACTTTTGCATCTTATGTACTGATAATTTGGTACACTTTTTACATTCTGCAGTTGTATTTTTGTTCCTTAAAAATAAATCGAAATTAAAATGTACGTCACGACCACAGCCTAATAAATTAGCCCTAAAAATACTTGCACCACTGACGCAACAAGTCCCGAGTCGCTCGGTTTATTAGTCTGTGACAAATCGAATATTTTTAATCCGCGCCAGTTAAGTTCCGTTGACGTGGTCGTGATAAAAAAAAAAGTGAGCGTAACCGAATAACCGATTGCTTTCATTTAAAAGCGAAGAATTTTTCCGTTCACCTAAAAAAGTTAAGTTTGTGTTTGTTCGAGCTAATCTCGGGAAATACTGTACGGATTTGCAAATAGTTTTCACCGACGGAAAGAGAAATTATCTGTACAGGTTATAGGATATAATTTATAAATACTTTTCAAAAATAAAGTACACGTATAGTGAAATTTATTCGCCTACTCAACAGAAGTCAGTGTCGAGCATGAAGTAATGGAAGAATTGCTAGCGGAATTTACACGTGTCACAACTTTCGCCGACATACGCCGTTGTATGGACAATATTTTTCGTTTTTAAAAACAATCGTTTATAATGCAAGTATTTTTATAGGTTCGTCTCCGCATTCAAATTATTTCAATCTTGTTCAATTCGATGTATTTCATTTTTACCAACATATATGTGTTTTATACAGTTCGCGGGCAAGAATCGAGCCTTGAAGATTTTTGTCGGATATTACTAACAACAATTTAATCTGTCTTGTGGGACAAACTTTATATTGCCGCTGGAAAACTTTTATCCCCATACGAAGACATAGTCCGTAGTCATTTTACCAACTGCAAATAAAATAAGATGATTTAAAATTTTGTAGTCAATGAAGACCCTAAAGGTTAGGATTCCCTTGAAATTGGCTGTATCTTTGTATTAAGCTGCTTAAGAAGTTGGATTTTATTACAACTTCAAGGAATTGCAGACCTGAAGTAATTTCAACTTAATCTTGTATATTTACAGACAGACGTACAACGAAGAGATCCTATGAAAACTGCCAATGAATACCATTGTAAATCCATTGTCAAAAGTTAATTGGCGATTTAACCGTCCGTTAAACGACCTCAGAGTTAACCTTCGGCGCCAAATTACGAAATTAAACGCAATTTTATACGTAGACTGCAAGTGGTTAGTAGTTATTCAATCGATGGGGTCACGCCGTATGTTTGTTTGTGCACAGATGTTTGTGTATATGTGCGTTCGTTAAGTTCATTCACCTTGATTTTTTTATAGCTCATGCTGATGGTGATGGGCAGAGTTACTTATTTTTATGGTTGTTTATTGGTAAACGTTGCTGCGGATGTCTGTTTGATAATTGCATCAAAAATGTGCACATATATGTAATTTGTTATTGTTAGAAATAACTTTAAATGGATTTGAATATTATATTTGAGAAAATTTTATTTTATTACGTGATGCTCATTTGTATTTTTCGTTTATCGGTATCTAAAATATCTCTATTGCTTCTTATAATTCTAGTAAACAAATACACACGACAATTTATTAAATAAAATTCTTATCCATTCTCCACTCTTAGCGTAAAACTATATAGGTATATAAGAACGTAAATCAAGTATATTCAAATCAAAAAAAAAATACATTGTTTCGTATATAGTCAACAAAATTAGCACCCCTCTTTTAGAAGTCGGTTGGGACTATCGTAGCTCTAAACGAGTTATTTACCATCGCTAATTTCAGTCCCGTCCAAACAGATGGCTGATTGATATCAACCAGGGAGATCTAATCGGCGAAATAACCGCTCCTCAAATTGGCAGTGAGCATAGCACAGCGTAAAAATAAAGCGTAAAGTCGCGTGATCAAGCACTGCTTTTATGAGTTTCGATCGGGAACAGGAACAATTTTCACCGAGAATTGCAATATCTACTTCAATCGCTATAAAATTGAACGTTGACAATATTTTTTTAATAAAACACAAACATATCGTTCTATAGATGTTTCAATTATAATAAGAGGCATGTTAAACTATTTGACGTAACTAGGAGACGTCTCAAAAGTTTATTAATAGTACAAACAGACGTCTTTTAATAGAAATAACTATGTGTATGAGTTAACGTTTCCCTCACAGTGTTAAAACAGACAAGGAAGTCAGACTGTCTTCTATTTCCTTCTATGTTATTGTCAATCTATTTATTTCATTATAGACTCGAACTTGAGATGAGTAGACATCATATTGTGTGAGAGTGTGATAGTATCTATTAATATATACGCAAAAGAAAAAACTCGAGACTTATTTATATAAAACGATTATATAATTAGAGAAAACTGACATATATATCACATATACCAATATTAAATATTAATATAGCACACGCAGAACGAGTAGAGCGCTTGTGGAGATGGAGCGTGACGGCATTAGCGTGCGTCGCGCCAATTGCTGTCACGGCAAACGAATCGAAATTACTCCTTAGAGCGCAAAAACGACTGTTTCACATTGACCAAAACACGAAAATTTTAAAGATAAAAATTGACAACACATACCAAAGTCAACCTTATTTCGGACAACTTTACAGAATATATTTTATTGTATAAATAATGAAATGAAGCTCTGATTTTTTATTTATAGTTGTATGTCTCAACAGTACATTCAGCTATTAATTCTAACTTCCAGCGCTTACTCTCGAACACGATTAAATTTAACACATATTTCCTTTGGCATCTTATGCACACGACAGTACCTGTCTGCGAATGTACTATCGAGTCCAAACTTCACTCATTTAAATTTGACGCGACCTATAGACGTCTCGTTATACTCGCCGCCGTAACGCGGCATTTGATTAGGCGTTAGATAACAGATATTGTCGCTTCGGATACAGTCGCGTAACAATATGCGATATATACGGAGACGATATGCGATCCGTTGACCCCGCTTCCGCCAGATACAGATGCAAATTGGAACGCTTTTTGAAAAAGGAACGTTGCCAAAAAAGTTACAATTGCAATGACACCGCGATATTGTAATACGTTCGGATATTTTACATAGCATTACAATACATTTTAAACCTTTATTTATTTTTATTTCATTTTAAATTTTCAATTGTATATAATAAACATACTATTAATAGATTTATAGTCAATCGGTTTTTATATTACAAAACGGATAGTTTATTATGAGGATAGTTTAAATGAAGATAAATATTTATTATTTATTACAACGGTGTGGAAAACTATTTATAAAACCGATTATACAAACAAGACGTTTAATAATATATCTCGTATATGTCAAAGTCGGAATAGCATGTTTATTCTCTGAATTATGAAGCAATAATGACTTAAGCCATATACCATCTTCAACACAGTAGCTTTTATACATTCAAATATAATCATACTTAAATTATACAGCAACTTTAAATGTTGTTTAAAATTTTTGATCTTAAAAAAACACGTAGTAATCCATTCACGATTGGCATCGAACCCACGACTCAATACCCCGAGTCCTCGTCACCGAACCTCTTTAACCGTCAGCCAAATTAACCACAGAAACGTCTTACGTGGATGGAAAAACCATCGTAATTCACATGTGACTTAGTTATGTCATGCGGTTCACGCCAAAATAAACTATTTAAATGGTGATACGTAAAGATGTGTCCCTTTGTACATTACAATTTTTAAATTTCATCAGAATATAATGTAATTTATTTATTTTGTGTAACTTTTCCAAGATATAAAGCAATTATAAATAATACGATATGAATTTTCTACACATTTATAAAGTAATTTTTATCGAGTTGTGAAAGATAACATCGAAGTGCATAAGATTTAATGGTTATTTTAAACCGACCGAAAAAGGTGTATTCCATTTGACTCGCATGTATGCATTGTAATCATGGTAATCTATACATGTATTAGGCAAAATAGCCGTAGTTGTTAATACATTTAAGAGCGCATTTTGAATAGAAGGCACACAATTTGACCCCACTACGTCTACAGGAAGACATCTGGACGTCTCGTGAATGTGGAAATACTTGTGAATTACTAAAAAGCAACTAATTCGATTTGGAAGAGATTTTGAAAGATTAAACTAGAAACGAAGGCTACTAACTAAAACATTAATTAAGTGAAATTCGATGAAATCTTATTTCTCTCACAAAAATTAACAAATTAGTCCCAGAGTCCACAGTTAACTAGGACAGTTGGTTATACGAGTGCTTTTAGCCGACAGGTATGCGAGGGAATAAATCGTTCGCGGGTGACATTAGAAATGCAGATTGGCACGATCGCCGATCGGGCGCCATTGCTAGGGTTACCATGGTAACGTGCAGGATAAAAAATGTTACCAGAATTCTTATTACAAACGTATAAAGTTCCATCAACTTTTTAATTTGTATCTACATTTAGAAGTCATAGGTTTTAGTTGGCTCACCTTTGTTTAAATTGCATATAAGAAAGAAGTAAACGCTGCATCAAGGGCATGCATTAACGGAATATCTAGATACGCAACATACATATTTATTATAAATACTTACAATTAAAATATTTCTAAACATAATCCAATGTGTGTGCAATTTAAGTCAATTGTAGCATTTTATGTACAATCGAGTGTTAAGCGTTTAATAAAACAAGTCGTATAAAACTTTAAATGTGACGAATTTAAGTAGTAGCCAACAATTACTTTGTGTTGTACAAGGCATTTAAATTTCAAAATTAGAACAGAAAATGCATTGGATAATTCGCTAGAATATAGAATGGTAGAAACACTAATAGTTTGAACATGAAATCGAAAATATATCAGACGATTTGACTGTAACAGCATGAAATATTCAAATTTTGAAAATGGAACAGAAAATGAGTAAATCAGACAATTCGACCGATCGATTATCGTTCTTAATACTATAGCAACGGAGTCCAAGTTCGAACGTTCAGCAACTATCCTATTCAAGACAGATCCATGGACACACTTGAGATTCTCGCCGCACACGCGCATAAGGCCGCTATTTTGAAACTTGAATGGTATTCGTTTATTTTTCAATGGATTCAAATCCGTTTTCGGCAACCAACATTTTTACTTTATCCTTAAACGTTTCGCAAACGTTTTCTAGATTCTTCTGAATTTGATTTAAGTGTAGTAAAAGAATATAAAACTTGAACAACTTGACTAATTCTCTTTTTGAGGTTATTAAACTTAAGTTGGAGTTAACTAACTGTTAAACATTTTAATCGAGGATTTGCTCAGACGTGCGTTATTCGGTGAAAGTAAAATTATAGCACATGCTATATGGAATGTTAGTTGCGCAAGAACTTGGACGAGTTTGATTGATGGAGACATTCCTTGCTCGCGATAGTGCTTCGTTTACAATAGAGCATTCGAAAGCTTTTCTAGAAAGCTGACTGGCGTTGCTAAAAGAGCGTATTGAACGAGGCACAACGTTGCCTTTCAGAGAAGATTGTCAGCTTAAAGTAAAATCACTTACTTTGTGACGTTCTCAAAACGCTTTCCTAACTCTTTTATTTGCTACTTATTTGCCATCAGTGGCAGCTGGCAAAGTATAGCCGATATCCGATGTTATCGTTAAACATCAGGTGAACCGTCGACTCGCACGCTAACTTAAGTCCAAAAAAGGAATTTCAAAAATGCAAAAGAGCAGCTGGTTCATGACATCACCCAACAGCTGGAGCCGACTAAAGATTGGAGATACATAAAACGCAGAATTGCTATTGATTAATAATAAAGATATTTGTGAGGTGTGATAAAAATAGCTAGTAGCCTAACTTAAAACAAACCTAGTAATTCGCAAAAAATATGAATATTTCTGTTACTTTATTTAACAGACTAAAAGTAATATTATTCTGTGCTTCATAGTCATCTGTAAAGCTAAAACAATAATCATGAGAATCTGCACACTACATGCAATAATTGACTAGGCTGCATCTATAACGCCGATTGACTAATTAATTAAAAAAAAACAACTAACATGACATTGACAATCAAAATTTATTGTCTGTGCTCAAACAAACGGTGTTATCTTTGAGTCGAAATCGATTGATGTCAACCACCACGCGATTGCTTTTTTCGCGATAATACGTCACACGTTCGTCACAGATAATAAATATAATTACAAGCACATACAGAATGACGTTAAAGGAATTACTTGCGAGAGTACGTAATTGATCATCAACAATTAATCTTTACATGCCATCGTGCTTTTGTAAGAATTTAAAATCTTAACGTTTGTACGGATTTATAGTAATATATGTTTGATTGTCTAAAGACAATTAATAATTAGATACCAGGGATACCTTATGTTAAACCAACTGCAAAAATTTATTGTATGTGTACATTTAAACGGTTTATGGCAATTTTTAAAGAATGTGGTTTACAGATGATACCATACAAATATTATAAACAATCTTAGCTAAATTGGAAAAAAAAATATTAGAAGTTCTAAACATAATTCTGAATTGAGTGAAGTTAATTACAATCTTACGTAAAAATGAAGTGTTTCTGTAATTAAAACAATCTCTTGTTATTGGTCTAATTGTCCATATACATGTCCAATAAACGAAGTTCTCCAGGGTATGACCAGGTCTTCGATCACAGGTAAAAAGCCAAATTTTGGCTACCAAATTACAATCCAGCGAGTGCCCACAATATACCACCCGAAGAACTGCCCATTAGTATTAAATAAAACTCAAACCGATGTTTTTAAATCGCTACAAAATAAGAGGTTATCTAACCGACCCTTCAAGCCCGTCTAAATGGCACACGGAACTTATATAACAACAAGGAAGACATTGTTTCTCGTTCGGCTAGTTTATAAATACGCTGGAACGGCCAGCAACTGGACCGCGTTGATATTTTTAAATTGGATACATTCGATATACAAACATTTAAATTGAGAATCTCATTACAATCACGAAATAAAAACTGGTCCACATTTAATTCAATTAAAAAAAACTATATCTACACAGAAAACGGCATACAAACAGACGATTGATCTGATATTTTTCGATTACCAATGGACACGTTCGACATCTTGAAGTTATTACATAGTAGGTTCACAATCATTAATAACTAAGTCCTCGCATACTTCACTTATAATTTAAATTACAAATAAATCTTTACTTTTCGTAAGCTTCTGTTTTGAAGCTGTTATACTTACTCGAAAATCTTTTATTCGGAGTAATCACATGTTTAAAAGACATAATGTCGTAGATAAACAACTGCAGTCATTTATAGTGTTGGGACTAAATTCATTAAATAATGTGACATCACTATGCTAAACATTTGGTGTGTCAGTTAAAAACTCATTCAAATACTTAAAAGTGTCGTTAAGATAGTGAAAATGTTAACTGCTTTTAGAAAGTCAATTTGGGTTGCATTAGAGTTGCTTAACGCGTACAGTTTGTAAGCCACAATGTTTTAGCAACGGATCAAACAAAATACTTTTAATTTATTATAAAAATTAAACATCAAGTGCACAAAGAAGTATTTCAAAACGGTTTTTGTTCGATTTAAAGTTCAAAGTAATTTAGAACAAAGAAATAATTGCACGATGTAATTTAAAATTTGCATGAAAATGTTGCTGGCATGTAAAACCATCGAAATAAAAAATTAATATTTTAAATAACATCCAAAGACATATTGTCTCTTATTTTTTTAATTTTTGAATGTGGAACACTTTGTTTTTAATAGATTACGCGAACGTATTAAATAACGATCAGTCAGTTATCGGTAAACAAAGACATCAGCGGACATAGGGCGCGGAAAATTTTCTATTTGAAACAATAGATAATATCGGTGCGTAAGTTAATAAAACGTATGCCGAGATCCTCGAGCAATAGAATTGAAGTTGTGTTAACGTGAAGATTAGATTGGTATAGTGCCAAATTACGGAGTTCGTTGGCAACGGACAATTATAAAAAAATCAGCTATAGCCCGCGGTAAAACAATTTGCCAGCGAAATTAGAGAACAAATATATGTTCGTGACAATGATTGCAAAATAACAGAAAATGGTAGAAAATGTTGAATGTTTGAATTAGTTCAAATTTTCATTAATAGACGTATTTTTTTTTTGAAATTGGTGTACATGTTTAATGTGCTGTACATGACGAAGCTGGCTGACGAACTGATCCTACTCAAACAAAAAAAAAACAAATCGAACGAGCTATCTTAGCGGAGCTAATCCGCGGGCTTATCCAAAGCGCGCGCGTTCCAAATTTGATCTCTACGAAGCGTTCCAAATTCGAACCGCACAGCGTTCCAAATACGACATAACACAGAACGTGAAGAACCTTCTGGATCTTACACGTCCGAATGATTCTAACGCTTTCGAGTGATTATGGATACGATTATAACTCAAGTATTGACACGGATCCGTAGAGCGATCTGCACAGTGTCTCTGTCAAGGTATTAAAAACTTTTATCATGTTTACATTATTAGAATCGCTCCGTCGACCTAATTTCGGCACGACCTCGCAATACAATTTCTGACTAACAATATACTAATATTTCCTAGTGGCTTCATAGTCCATTTATATTACAACATTTCATAATGTACATTTACTCAATATATGAGTAATCGCAACCCGCTCGGCACAGTTGCGAAATTATTGGCTTTGACTCCGAGGGTCGTGGGTTCGATCTGACACGAGGCAAGTACGAGAATGCGCTATAGATATTTTTTTTAGATTTACACATTTGTCTATATGTAATTTCTGTACACACTGCATAAAAATAATACTATTTAATAACATAAAAAGTCCGTGAACACAATATTACGTTAGTGCAGGGGTAAAGTTCAAAAAAATACTAAAAATGATAACAATATCAAAAATGAAATTATAACGTACCATAAATGTCATATTATACAACGTTAATTACACAGTGTTGTACATTTTTAAGATTACGAAACATACGTAAAATTATGCAAAACAAAGCGACTTAAAATTATGACTTAATGAGTTTTAGCGCACATGCAATATGCATTTTCACTTTTTATCGTTGTCATAAGAGAATAAAAAAAAATAAAAAAGGCATATTTTATAGCCAGCCAGTTGGAATCTAAAAGAAATGTTGAGATGGCATTAAATTACAAATGCTTGATTTGAATGTAGAGACGCGTTCGATTTAAAAAAAAAAACTTTTCCCTCCATTTGAGCTCCGAACAATTAAAGTAGGTAAATGTGTCAATGCTTTTTAAATAATTTAATGACATTTGTCTACCGGATGTCATTAATGACAAATTAATAATATTGTATGTATGTATGTATGTATGTTAATAATTATTTTCCTCGTCGTGAATAGTTGAGAGAATTATTTGTTTTTTAAATAATAGCATGTTGAAGGGTACTATTAAATATGTGCTACCTATCTATTTAACAGTGTTAGGGAACTATTAAATAGGTAGATTAATAAATGAAGGTCATTCTAGTTGCAAACAAAAAACTATCCGTCTACTTATTGAGATAGTGGCGGGTCAAGGTCCGACTGGATTTTTAGAAGTTAAAGCTACTTAGTATTTCTAAAATCAGTTTCATATATTTTATTGTTGCAGAATTGCAATTACTATGCTTATCTTAGATTTGAAGTAAAAAAAATATATCCCAATTTTCTCTAACAATGATGTCACTATTTCTCTACTCCATACAAAACACTTAAACACCACGAACATAAATATACTAGAAATGCCTATTATCAATTGCATTTTCATAGAGACGGTCAGTATACTGATTAGTTACGAGTTAATGAGTTAGTAAACAGAACTGGCCGGTCACATGTCCGCGGACAGATCCACAGTTGTCCAGTGGTTTCTTCCATCCAATAAAATCAGGGTTAGCCGATAATGTTAAATGATTTACAATCCAACGATAACGCAACCGATTTATGGGCGTTACGTCCTCTTTTGCGCAAGGATATATTGTTTGTGCAAAAGGAATTTCGAGTGTTTGAACGCGTCGACAAGCTTGCTGCCCTGTTACCCGACTAACGAAAGAGGATTGTTTTTCTTGTGTCTGTTGTTATGGCACGCTCGGTAACTTATTAATTATTAACCTTCGTACAATGTTTATATAAAATATGTTTTTAAGTCAGGTTATTTGAAATTTACTCAAACTTTACTCTTCTGCCCTTTCTTTACCTAAGTTAGCAAACATATTGGGAGGTAAAGCTTCTTATTTTAATATTATTGACAGAATGAGCGAAGCGAGAGGTTTACACTTAAGAGTTAATTAAACACATTTTATGTATGTATGTATGTATAAAGGTATGTATGTATGTTCCGCGATAACTCTCGGACCGCTGCTCCAATTTAAATATATGTAGGTGATATTAGTAAAATTTTTAAGTTCGTTGGGTATCAAAATCAGTTCCGTAGGTTTTAAGATAATCGCGAGGTCCAAATTTGCGGAACACTATTTTTTATACGAGAGTGGTCTGTGTGCATCCGATGCACCAAAAAGATTGTAGTTAATTATTATCCGGAATCGAGACAGAAATATATTTCTGTGTAATATATTAAAACATATATAAATACACGTATCTACAATACGACGTTGAGTTTTGGAACAAGGAAAATATTGGACGTCTATAAACGATAATAAAATTCGTATTTCGAAATTACCGTAAATAATCATGTATCGCAAATTTACAACCAGGCAATAAAAAACACTCTCGTGTAAATTTTGAATAATTTTCCTGGATAAGAAGCATGCTATACATTCCTGCGAGGAGTAAACCATCATCATACTAAATTACGTCTAAGAGTTTTGACGTGACTTGCGAAAAATTCAGACAGGCAGATTTTTTTATATGTATTCTGTTGATAATCCCCGGAGATTTTATCAAATCCCTTTAATAAACATATCTAAAACAGTAATCAGCTTTTTTATTTTTATCACGTTTTTTTTTGTATTAGTATCAGCTGTTCACCCCATTATCAATGATCGCAGACGTCTATAAAAAATCCAAAAATTAATGGACTTGTATTGACGTGCACAAACTTTACTTGTGGCTTTTTCACACACACAATAACGTACACATACTTCCACGAAACATATTCTTCTGTTATTCTCCACAAAAAATGTTTTTTTTTTTATAGGAAAGATTGGCAAGCGAGCTGACGGTTTACCGGATTTTAAGTGATCCCGTCGCCCATAGACATACACAACATCCGAAGAGTTGCGTATGCGTTGCCAGCCTTGGAAATTGGAGAAAACAGGTTAAAGGGTAGGATGGAATAGGATTATATTAAGGATTTGGTAGGGAAAGGAGTGGGAAAAGAAAAGGGTAGGAATGGCCATCCGGCAACCCCAA
>DWHK01000970.1:0-12155 GCA_018247855.1 Graphium androcles
GTCACTGAACCCCACAAGGACCGAAACGTAGATCTGCCGATAGAAACCGAAATTATGTTAAAATAAAGTCACATATTAACAAAATGTCGGTTTGGATACTTCGACCTTACTGTTGCGTACACGCATGTGTTATACTGATGCGTATCACCAAATGGAACTGAGCTCTTTTATTGTGAAAAACTGTGCTCTCTTATGTGCGTAAATTGAATAGCTCTCCAGCGGATGGATCGTCAGTCAGGCGAATGGCATATGTTATTACGGACGGCCGCCGGTCTAAAGGAGACGAGTTGTAGGAAGAGAACTTGCTATTCTATAGTTAACATTATTTTGTCGGCAAAATAATTTGGCAGAAAGCATTACGAACTCTAAAATACTACCGCGTGAGTGTATAAGAAATCGTGTAACTCGAGCCTCTGTTTGAAGTCGAAAGGTAAAAGTATCTGTAACATGACTGAAATGAATATTGAAAGTTAATAAGTAAATTTTAAAGATATATTTACCCTAAGAAATGATATATCTTTTTTCAGCTTGGAAATTTCGTTTCAAAATCATTGATAGTTTAATTTAATTTTGCATATTGTATGAAATGCTAAAAGCACGTTAATTTATTAATTTAATGCAAAATATTTAACATTACCTCACAAATATATTCATTGGTAAAAATGCACCCATTTTTTGTAGAGCTTCTTTGACTTCGAAGCTAATATATTGCTTTGGTAATTTTTCTAACATATCTTCGGCCAAACGGTACACGATGCTCTCTCTCGTTTCTCCTCCTTGGCTACCCCCTTCTTTAGGTTGAACGCTAAGTATAGTGTCTAAAATATCTTTTGCACTATTGATTTGATAAGTTATATCAGCATTACTGTGTAATCCAAATACTTCTGGGGTATCTGTTAGAGGCAGCTGGTTGATGTAATCGATGTAACCCTGAAGATTTCTTGTCTGTGGCACCTTGTAACCTTTGTAAAATTCAAAACCGGGCCTCAAAAGTACGTCGCAAAACCAAACATTAGTGAATGTGGTTAATAAACGTTTATCGAAATCATCCGTAACCCGGCCGCCATATTGTACTTCCCCGAGCATGTAGCAGATTGTTGGCCACGAAATTCCTTTCTTTGGATCGATTTCGTCCAAATGATTCTGAATAAATTGAACACTAGCAGCGTAGTCGGCTTGGTTAAATTCATACGGGATATTCCAACCTAATGGTCCAAACTTTCTTCTTTCTTGTACAATAGTATGTAAAAATGCTACAGCATACAAAAGCGGAGGCCACTGTGACAGTGAAGAGTAATCGAGAGTATCTTGAGTAATGTTTTGATACGTTCTTTTCATACTGGCTCGTATGCCTTGGGGCGGTTCGTTTGTAAATTTAATTGCCATTTGCAGTAGACCTATAGGAAAGTCAGTGTGCACTTCTGTTGTTAACCATAGTCGGAAAGTTTCTTGAATATGTTCAGTTTCAATTAGCGCATCCATCGCTTCGACGCAAAATGGCAATGACAAGTGAATATTTTGCAGTAGTACCCATCCTCCTTCGCTCATGGAATCGGAAATCATCTTTCGAGCGACAATTTCTTGACCTTGTCCCATAGAAACAGCTTTCAAAACTGCAAAAAGAAGATTCGATACATTGTATGGAGACAGTAATTCTCAGAATTTTAGCTCACCTTAAACAAATTTCATTTAAAAGAGTATTGAAGGCTATAAAATATCAAAGATTTACCAATTTCTTTAGATTTAGCTAGAGTTGCGATTTGCGCTGAAGGATCAGATCCAATGGAAAGGATACATATGAGCGGAGTTCTAGGCTCTGACTCTTCCCATGTGCTTTCAAGGTTGAGAATACGGCCCTCTCCGTATTCAGCACCAAGTGAATCTATATGAAAAAAAAAACATTTCGGAATATGTCTTTGTTATACTCTTACATCTGTAGTACATCTTTTCTGTTTACACAGTGCGAAATACTCTTACACAAAACAGACAAGTAATTATATTTGTGTTTTTGCATACCAACAATATATTTCCTTGCTTGTGAAAGGGTACGATCGGGACTCCAAGACCTTATTAGTAGTAGTTTACGAAAAACGTCAAGACTCTCGTTGTAACCACTTGGAATAATTTCCTCCTCAGGCTTTGCTCTTTCATACCAAACTCGCCATTCTTTTTCATTAGTGGATATCTATAGTATAAAATAGTTTTACAAAAGATTTTAATTTTTTAGCTAGTTTAAATAAATGTAAAAAAATATTATTACCTTGTGAAGAACATCATTAAAAGTTTTCAGTTTGCTGATCTCTACTAGGTTAAGCCATGTTATATCTAAGATCCATCTGAATGGTTTCGGGGTTACAGCATTTAAGTCAAGTGATGCTCCACCTTTAACAAAAGCCATGAACTCATCGTGCGATATTAATCCTCGATGGCAATCTATTTTCATGGCCAACATTAACGTAAACAATGCTTTATGTCTTTCATACAAGCTCCGCAATGTAAAAGCCCACACTTCATGTGTTAGATATTTTAAAATCAAGTTTATTCTTTCTTCTGTGATGTTACTTTTAGTAGATTTAGTAATAGAGTTATCAAAAATGTTAAGAAACTGCTTGAGCGAATTTTGGTACATAATGTTAACGTTACTCATTTCGACAATCAAAAAATACAATATCGAACCCCTAGCTGCTACCGCTCTAAATTCCTCTCGTGCTTTGATAATTTTTTTCTCAGTCACTTCAGCTACTATTAACTTTTCATTTACTTCTTCAGCTGTAGTTTTAGTTATTTGTAATACTTGTATCAGCGCTTCGTCGTCAACTAACGACCCCTCTGAAGATGTTAATCTACATAACAAGTTACTTTCTAACTCCTTCATACTTCTTTGATTTTTCATAACTGATTCAAAGAGAGCTACACGTTCTTCTTCTAAATCTGATTTTTCCATTAGTATGACTCGGCCAAGTAACTGATCTTCAAGACCTTGCATTGTAACCGTGAAATCAATAATAGATGTTTTCGCACTGATTTCTGGTGAATATGCAGGGTTGGGCAATTTTGTTGTAATATAAAGCATAAATCCAGGCATTACATCACATTCTTTATCACCGACTATAACCTTCTCAATGGAACCGGACTTGATAAAATTTTTCTCTAAAACATTGTCTATAACGGGATCTAATTCGACACCAACGTCTTCAATGAGAAGTGGTCGACCGAGTGACAAACTATCTTCAAGATGAGTTCTAAAATATTTATGGTTCAATGACGTAATTTGAAGTTCGTTGGTGCTTTCTTTGTTTTTTATCCAATTTTTACCTTGACTTTGTGGATCAACTAATAGTGGATAAGAACTAGATTTTGTAACGATTAAAGCATTTTGAACAGATAGCTCGTCGTTAGGAAGACCTTGAAGCGTCCATTCGGATATAGTAGCGCTCTCTACTAACATATTTGTTATATTTAAATTATCTGTGACGGGAATGTGTTTACTCTGAAGAATTCCCATCCAAGTATTAAAGAGACTGTTCCTAAATTCTTGATTGTATGGTCCACAGTACGACAAAAAGCCTGTTGCTAAAACTACATCACCTACTAATCTGCCGAGTTGTTCTTTGAAATCTTTGCTTTGTTGCGTCCATCTTATTTTTTCTCCTCCCAAACCGTTTATTAAGGCAGTTGCGGCTGTCATTTTCCTTAAACAAACATTTGCAGCGTCTGTTAATTGTTGCTTCTCAGAGACAGCTGATTCATATTGTTCTTTAACTTTCCGTAATGACATTTCTCGTTCTTCCAGCTGTCGTTCTGCTGAAGCAAGATCTTCCATTGCAACCTGTAATGTATACACTCATTATAAACGGTGTAATACCGTGTAGATAACAAGGGGTTTGTGTTTTATACCTGCTTACATAACTGTCTAATTTGCGTACAGTGATGTTGTAGTTTTCGTAAATAGTGATTTCGTTAATGTTATCAAATTAATAATGCTGTTTTCAAGATTAATTTCTACAATAAATTGATCTTTTCAATTCATTGTTGAATTGTTATGATCATAGACATAGTCAATTTTGGGTTTGACAAAAATCTAACTTAATAAAAACGAAAAAGAAAAAGAATGCGTAACACACAATTTACCTTTAATCTTGCTTCTTGTAAAAGAAGATTTGCTTTTAAAGGCAATACTTCTTTATTGACACTATGAAAAAATGCCATTGCTTTAGTCCAAGATAGCAAACCCGCTACATCGCCGCACACACGTTTTGCTGTATCCATATTATAATCTTCCATTTCGAAATAAGGAACTAAGTGTTCTACCATTTCATTATTAATTATGTCTTTTGGATAATTTTGAAGTTGTAACAGAAATGTTGTACTGGCCATCATCTGTAAAATCATAACAAAGATAATTGTTAAACTCGTCGGATTCATACTCGAGTCAATATTAAAAAATACTAAGTTAATTTTTTACAACAATGGTCTTGAATTGGTAAAATATAAAATTTCAAAAACTTTGTGTAATTTACCTTTAACGATTCCGCCCAAGACGGTTTTGGACAAGGTGCAGCAGTATCAGGTATCAATGGATGTAACCGTCGCTGAAATAATATAAGCACGCAATCCATTATTCTCATGATAAGATGGGGTGGTCTGCCTAACTTCCTGACAGTTGCTATGTGCGCTGGTTTAATAGTATTTAAAGCAGCCTCTGCCTCTTCCAAAGCTGGCTTTGCAGCCTCCAACTTTATTTCTGCTTTTTCCTTTTCTTCGGCTATGTAAGCAACTAGGGCTTCTGCCTTTTCCTTTACTATTTGAACTTGATTTTTTACTATTTCTGCTTGCATAGCTCGTTCTGTTACTTCTGTCAAAACTCGATCAGCTTTTTCAGACGCTAAGGCCAAGTCTTGCTCCATTACGGCTAAATCTTTTTTTAAAACCTCTACAGAAATCGAAGCTTCTCTGAGCTTTTCCAATCCAGTGTCCATTCTTAATGCTCCGTCTCCTAGTTCCTTCTGTTTCATTTGATAAATAGTTTTGTAGCCACCTATGAAACTTAAATACGATTTCGGAGTAACATGAGAAGATCTTCGAAATCTTTGAAAATATTCTATAGATACTTGGGAAACGACATCTTGTATTGTCCCTAAAACCGTAACAAGTTCTTTTTTTACTTCTTTCGTACATTCAATTTCAAATTCTGCTAAGAAGTGATCAGCAACAGACACAAGAGCATCTTTTGGCCAAGGCTGGAACCAATCTATGGTACAACCAGATATGAGTGCAGGAAATCTTAAAGCACGATACCGAAATGCTTCGCTAACCTGCAAAGTATGAGCCAAAAATAATATATCATGTTATAATTAACTTTATTAGAAGTATTAATTTGTATTAATTATTTAAAAAAACTAGACTTATTATAAATTGTTGATATAAGTTTACTAAAATATACTAACGGGTGAAAAACATAGAACAACATGAAGATTTTGACAAGTTCTATTAAGGAAATACTCCATAACTAATTCGTTTGTTAATGTTCTCTTTTGGTTTTCCCGTTTCATGATAGGGGTTAATTCGGATATAATTTCTTGTTGTTCGTCTTTGGTAAATAAATTAGATATGACCCCGGAAGACAAGATATTATTCAAGTATTCCAAAAATCCTTCTTCTTTAATGTCTAAATCAGTAAATATAAATGTAGTGCCCTTTCCTTGCACGCCGCAAGATCTGTATAATAATTTAAGATCTTCTAAAAAGTTTCCTACATTATATGATCTCGTTAATGCTATTTGAAAAGAACGGTAACCAGCAATAAATGTAGACAATTTGGTTAAAGATTGTTTTCCAGATCCTCCGACACCTACTAACATAACATTTCCTCTCGGATGTCGTATAACACGGGATATTTTCACTAAATGAAGCATCGCATCTGGAAAAAATACTAAATCCATTCCTGATCCTCTAACCATTTCGTTAAATTGCGAAAGGAACATATCTAGACGATCTCGTAATTCATTAAAGTCAAACACAGGTTCATATACTTTAGGAAGTTCCATATCTGCATCTTCGCCTTCTTCACCAGTTGGCTCCGGTGCATCCCTGACAAGATAAATAAGATTAAATGAATTGTAAGGTCTTAATAATTTTAATTAAATTTTTACATACCTCATAAAATCAACGAAAACAGGATCTTTTTCCATCATTTTTTTGTATTCTACACCCAAAATTTCCTCGCTGATGTCATATAAAGCTTTGTTAAACCATTCCTTATCAGATTGATGCGTAAATCTATCAGAAAAGACGCGTGAACACTCGTGTTTCCATAACAGCATAAGACATTTTTCAGATTCAATAACGGTGGGGAGTGTACCAACCATACCCTGCCAAACTCTTGATAGATCCCTCAGAGAAAACACGTAGTGAAATTTTGCTGGTGTAGGTAACAATTTAAGTCTCGTTCTAGTCCATAATTCCCTTGTCAAGGGTATAACACGTTTTATAAGAGATCTCACTTCCGTGGTAAATCCCCGTTTTGCATTGTAGTGGCCCTCACCGATTACTTTAAAAATTTTGTCAATAGATTCGTTATTTGGCAACGGACAATTAAATATTGCAAATTGCCTTTTCAAACGAGATGGTATATCGTTGCGACCTCCACCTGCAAGTGATCATGGTTGAAATTAAAGATAAAAAATTATAATAGATTAGCAGTAAGTAACAGTAACATTATTATATTTATAAATACCTGGTTGCCCCATAGCACCAAGAAATTGTATGTCAACAATTGTTGTGAAATCACCAGGTTTTTCTAAGCTATAAAAACCACCCATGCTCATAGTTTGTCTAACAATTTCATTTGTGATCTGATCACCCCATTCGTTTATTTGTGGAAGGTTAATGTCATCTATGAAAACTAACATTTTTTTGCCACCAGGAGGACCGAAAGTCATTCCGCTACGTTTTTCCACATAACTTTCTATAGTTTTCTGAAATTGATAAGGGCTCGTGGCTGAAGAAAAATTAAACGAGCGCCCCATGAATTGTTCGGGGTTAGTATTCTTCATATAGGCTTTCATCATAACAGTTTTAGCTGATCCCTGCTCCCCTAATAAGAGAACTGCCTTGCCTTGTTTAGCAATGCAATGAATGAGATAATTTATTCTTACGTTGTCGACTATAGGTACTAGAATACTTGAATAATCAGGTGTCGCTGTATCGGGATATTGATAATTGGTCATTAAATCGTCCCACAATTCCCATTTACCGGGTTGTTTCACGTAAAAGTCAAATACAATGCTACGTTTATTATTTGGATGTTTCGGTAATTCTAAGATCTCGGCAAAAGATGACTTCAGATATTTATCAAATCTTATTCTATCCTCGGTTTCCAAAAGTGAACCAAATCCCCATATTAGTGCAAAAACGTAGATTTTGTGCAAGTGTTCATGGGTAAAAAGAACAATTTCTTCTGTTTTCTCCTTTTCTTCTTCGTCGTCTATATCACCATTCACCGATTTATTAGCAGATAGATCTTCAACTTCTACAATTTGTGGTGGTACCAATCCTTCTAAAAGACTTAACATTTGTAAGACTATATTGCTTTGAAGTACACGCATACTGAAGACAAGATTTTGAGTGCACCATGTATACACAGTTAAAAACGTTTGCTCAAATAAAGCACTGAAAACTTCTATTTCTGTTTCAGATCGCGTTTTTAGCCATGCGCTGAGAACTGTAAGAGAATGGGTTATAAATATATTTTATATATATGTATATTACAATGTTAAAATAGACACTTAATAATATCTTACCTGGTTCCCAGTCTAAGCCGGATGAACTCATATAAACCATTCCATTACGAGATACAGTGGCCGGTGAAGCATTATCAATATTTTCTGGTTCAAATATAATCTTAGAAGTAGGTGACATATTCAAACGGTCACCGTTTGCTAAAGTCAATGTTTTATTGTCATCAAGAACGGAATTCAAGTTTTCAATCCATATGCTATCGACAGGGCCGTCGAGGACCAACCATATATGTTCGCCAGTTTTAATTTTCAAAGTTTTCCTCCACAAGGCGGAAAATATACCATCAGTCCAATCGTTTGTAGCAACATCTAAACGTCCGAACATTTGTGCCGCTGTTATAGCTTTTGGATTCATGCGCATTTCCCTGTATAACATATATTTCTTAAGTGTTAGTTACAGACCAATAACGATACTATACAATAGAATTAAAAAGAAATTACCTGTGAGGATCTTCTATATCAGATAAAGCTGTCATTAGGGTGTGTATACAAGTAGTTTTACCGGCTCCCGCAGGACCAAGTATCATTATTCCGTGCCGAACTCTTTGAGTCTCGTAAAGCTAAACATTTTTTTGACATATTTTACGATAAAATTGTTCACAATAAAAAATACGAATAAAGCATAGATTTAGAATATTACGTTAAATTGGCTAAAAAAGAATACATAGAATACATATTATGTTAGAGCGAGATACGTATTCGTACGGTATATTAGTATCGTACAGCGCAGAAAAAAATATAACATGAAATAAAAACGTTCTTTAAGAAACAGTTATTCGTATAATATATAACATCGGAGATTTCTCTCTAAGATTTTTCTAAAGAAATTCATATACAAACATACGTACGTTGACTTCCCAGTACATATACTGTAATATTCTATTTGTCCGATAAAACATTTAGCGTTTCTTTAGAAATATTCACAGTTATAGATTAAAAACTAATTAAAAGATTCTTTAGGCTTATTATTAGAAACAAGCTAAGAAGAATGATGAGCTAAGAAAATAAGAAAGCTAATTATTTTTAAAATTTGAGTCTTATAAACCAACATGAAGTTAAAAGAGCAATCACTATTTTTGGCGCTCATCACAGCAGAACTTTCCAAGTCAATGGCACCTTCTTGAACATAAATATTTATTACAATTTAATATTGCATTCATATGAATTTTGTCTCTTGTTAATTTTAATTACACGATATCAATGTCTATTGGCACTGGAGACAGTTGCTTCCGATGTAAATACATTATAATAAAAAAAACACAAGTCACCTTCTAACGGTTTTGCGAAACCTGCATTTAAAATTTTCCTAATTTTTAATAAAATAAAAAAAATAAGACGATAATAAGAATTATCTCATCTAATTCTTTAACTGCCTATTCGTATCTAAATTTATACATATGTCATACTGGATAGATATCTATAATTAAGAGCAAGATTTGCAGAAAATAACTATACAATATACAGCAAGAGTTATCAGAAAGAATCTTCTTTACAAAGAGACACACAGAAAGAAAAGTTAGTATTTGATTTAATTTCCACTCTTCTAAAAATTCATCCATTTATTTCAACGTCCTGTGACTAAAACATAGTAATACCGTTATATAATAAGTTATTTGCAATCTCTAATTATTTATTGTTATTGAAGTTTACGTTTGTAACACACGGCGCAATAACATTTTTCTTGTAAATATGATCATTGTACCAACGAAGTTATCTTTTATTGTTTATTTTGTTTCCGTACTTATCAGCCGGTGACCAATCTATTATAAACATTTAATCACAGATATGCACATACCTGTATAATTTTTAATACCCACGGTGGATGATAGATTAGACCGGCTTGATCTACTTGTTTCTTTATAGCATCTTCCAGTTCGGGATATGTCGTTTTTTCTAGCACTTGATTCGGAAACAGGTCAGCAACAAGAGATATAAAGAGAGGTTCATCTTCATCTATTAATTTTGATAAATTCATGTCTCTTAAAACTCGCATAACTATAGTGCTCTCATTGTCCTTTGAATTTACTCTCTTGACAGCACCTAGAGTTCTTAATACGGAAAGAATATTCCGCAATCCAAAATCATAGTGGACCTAAAAGTTAACATCATTACTACGTATTATTTATCTATATCTATAGACATATAATAAAATCATAAAATAACATTTTCTGTACATCAAAAATAATGTATTTAGGTTGAGCTTATGTTACTGAGCCCAAAACAGTTAATATAATTTAGAAATTTTGTCTATTTGAATGTTTGTCTCAGAAATGGCTTAACAACAACTGCAACATTTAGTATTTTTTTTGTTTCGATCTGTTAAAAAATAAAAAATAATAATACACGCTAGACACGGGCTTTAGGCAATTCATGCCAGAAATTTTGTAACTGTATTTATAAAAACATAATAGGAAATAATATGAACGAAATAAATTCAAAAACTACGTATGGTTACTGCGATATAGAAATATCTAATTTAAGTTGAACTGTCATCAATATAGTAAACGATATGCCCTATCTAGGATAGATTACTGATACAACTGGCTTTATTGTCACTTTATTGTCGCCCCGAATACATTGGTTGATTCACAGCTTCTTTTGAATCTCACTCGAATAATGTACCGTTCCAGTACCATTGAAATATCCAATTCAATTTGCTCTGTCATAAATATGGTGGTAAGTAAGTTATATACATAAAATAATAGATTAATGACAGCTGTATTCAAATGATTTGTTGTTTCAGGGATCATGTTCAGACGTCTAAAAGATGGATCGATAATTTCAAGGAGATGGAAAGTGTGGGGGATGAAAGTTTCTATGAAGATAAATTGGAGGTAGAAGGTATGGGAATTAAAACTGCCTCCGCTGTTGGATCCTGGTAATAGCATGTTGGGTAAGACGAACATAATCATTGCCTTGTACAAATATCCCTTAAAGGTAATCCATTTGGAAGCGCTGAACCGACCACGCCACAGACAATCCTTTGAAACAAAATCAGCTTTTTTGGTAGTATATAAATATTTTTTTTGGCTTAAAAAAGCATTTACAAAATACATTACAATTTAAATATTCCCCGTATTTTTGCCCTATCAATAAAAATTAAATAACTATATTAAATTTTTTTAATTTTATTAAGTTTTTTTTTCTCTCATGTTTCCAATGAATATAATTGAGAAATTGACAGAACAATGTTCAACAAGTATTAAAATACTTGTTATAGTTATATATATCAGTCTCGTGTATTTTAACCGAATGATAACCATAAAAACATTACATGATAAACATTATATGGTCTTCTTAAAAAAGCTACGATAGTTTTCGAACCGACGATAGTGGTTATGGTAAATAATAAAGAAGAAAATAAGATATTTAAATAATGGCCCAATAAAGGCTTTTTACGAAAATCATTATATTTTTTCGATATTCATATTATAAATTAATTTTGATTTTGGTTTTATTACTCAGTATGTTGATTTTAAATATTTTGTTTTATTTAGATACATGATTTTCTTCCTAGTACTTTAATAAACAAATGTAATGTACCTACATTTGCTATATATTACAGGTCTAGTAGTTATGTGTATATTTATATATACAATTTTGCACATTCGATTTTATGATCGTTTCTTTATTACCAATTAAAGACGTATTAAAGTTGTTTAAATTGAATTATCTCGAACACCATTCTCATTTCCTGAAAGTCTCATGAGTTTGTTGTTGATATTTCGCGATAGATGTCGCTGTGCGCATTGTAAATCGCGCTATCGAATGACTGTCTCAGCCCTTTAAGAGTGAACATAATTTAGCCTACAAACATATTTAAGACGATATGCACTATTTTTAGGACTGCAAATTTTTGAAATCTGCCTGACTCAACTGTTAGTTGGGGTTGACCGGGCAGATATAACCTCTACTAATATTATTAAGCTGAAGAGTATGTTTATTTGTTTGAGTGACGCGCTAATCTTAGAATTTACTGGTGCGCATTAAAATATTCTCTTTGGATTACCTATTTATCGAAGAAGGCCGCAGACTAAATATATAAAATCACCCTACGACCAATAGGAGCGGAGCATAAATGAAAAATATTTCAAAAAAAGGAAAAAATAATTCTTTTGAGAACTTCCGTTGGGTGTGGTGCGGATACTTTTAAAGTTACGCAACAATCATGTATAACGGAATTGTTCATGTATACTTACTTCAAGAAAAAAAAATAAAAAAAAATATTGTGTACGAAGAAATACTTAAAATATTATGGTACATAAATACCTACTACATAATATTATTACACATTACATTTTACCTTTTAAAGACTAGTGTTTGTTAGCCAGCGTACTTTTAAGACAAGTATTGTTG